>VSTD030002790.1:0-11482 GCA_008808055.3 Sporobolus alterniflorus
AGTGATTCAGTGTGTCATCATATCATACAGACTTTTCAGTCATTCATCCTTTCCAATGCCTCAGTGTGTCATCAAATCATTTACACTATATGATGCGATTAAATATGCATTCTGTCATGCCTTTCTTGAACTACCCGTTATGGGATGAGCCTATATAAAGACATGTCCTCCTGCAATGCAACTTTAGACTACATTCACACACCACCTCTTTATCTACACACAGTCCACGCACTACGCTTCTAAAAATGCCTCGCTACCTGCTCCCTGCATGGAACAAGCGTCCATTCTGCCGCTGTCAATGACGAGCAAAGATGACCATCTCTTTGGTGGCGACCATGTATGAAAGGAGGTGTTGGGTGTGTCCTGACACTGACGCAAGTGGCTACGTAGGCTTTTATATATCGATTTCATAAATTGATGGTTCTATTTACAATACTGCTACTAACATAGATGGTCTAATTTTAGCCTTCTTGGTGTAGTTTCTTTGAATGGATCGATGATGTGAAGAGGAGTCCAACTCTCACACCAGAAGACGTTGTAACTACGAAGCTGAACGCAACGCATGTCAGAGGCACAAGGATGAGGATTTGATTTGGAGTACTCACATGCAAAGGGGAGAGTACAACCTAAATCAGCATACTCGACAACTTGATGTTCGTGAAGCACATCTACGTATACGTGAATGTAGATGTGATCGTCGTCGGGCCGACATTCGTGCAGCAAGAATGAGGGGTACAGATATGAAAAGCGAGAGTGGATCAGAGTAGAAGTATGTACCATTTATTTCAATAAAAAAGCATGTTAGGTTTAGTTCGGATACTACTAGGTTAGTAATTAAGTATTCCATTCTACATGCTATTATCTAATATTTCTAGTTTGATGGAATGAGCTCATTTCATGTGTTGTTTGTGGTTGCCTTGTAATTTAATGAGCAAAACAAAATAGTCTCTCAATGCAACACATTAATACAATTGAAACGAAATTAAAGAGTATAACAATCCAATACATTAACACAATAAAAAAAGTCTGAATCCAACATATTAGAATGGATTAAGTGCACTACAAGTTTAATAAAATGCATTGATACAATCGAAATGAAATAGTCCATCAATCATGTGTAAGACGTGGCCACTTACCCTATATGAGCATTTTCTCACCACCTTTAGCATACGCTTCCTTTGCACATCATGCTTTCTCATGCTTCCGTGCCCTCACGTCCTCTCGCTTCTCTTTATATTCCTCACGATCTATCTCACGCTGCATGGCAAAGTAAGCGGCACACCTACGCTCCTCCATCCTACGGGCACAGAACTCCTCCATCATGTTAAGTTCCATCATATTACGGAGGTAATATTTTGCCTTCTCACCTCTCTCTGTGTCGATCTACACCTTGTAGTCACACAATGGAGGCACAGGCTGCAAAATAATAAATGACAAATTTAACATTTCTTAAAACTCATTAAGTACTTTAGATGAGACTGCACAACACAATCGGTTGTGCTACACATATGTACCTCCATATCATCCGGTTCAAGATCATATGCGAGATTGTTACACATCCAGAATTGCTGCCACAAAGTCTTGTAGTCTCCTGACACCTGCATCTTACATAGGTCACCATAGTAACACTCCGATTCCTTACCATCTGGCTTCAGATGCAATTTAGGCATGGTTTTGGCAAACCCTTCAATTGAATCAATGTCGTGTTCATCAATGGAAACTACAACAGGAAGCAAATAACAAATGCACCCGTGAGACACTTTCAAACAATTATTGCAATGAATTGTAAGATTTTGGAAAAATGACGGAGCAAAAATACCTGCCGCCGATCGTGGTGGTGGCCACATCTCAGAGGTTGTACCCCCAGCATATGCCTCTCTAGCACGTCTGCTCGCCTCTTCCTGTCTGGCTTTGTAATGTTCCCAAGTCCCGGGTGTCTCATGCCTCCTCTTTTCTTCTGCCTCCGGTGCTAAACTTTTCTCCTCCTCGTCCTTCAGCCACTGCTCCTCAAGATACATGGGATCCTTCAGCTGCTTCAGCCTTGCCAGGCACCAATCTCGTAGCTCATATCTTGACTCAAAACACTTGTATAGCAAATCATAATAAAATATGTCCCAAAGCCGTGCAGGAGGATACTATCGACAGTTCAGTCTCCAGTACGCCAGGGCCGTCTTGTGACGATCTTGTGAGTCTTCTGTTGTATCACCACCGGACGCATACAAATTTAATTCTCAACAAATTGTCCCAACAATCCAACCCGGTGGCACTTTCAAATGTTTCTCCAACATTTCCTTCTTCTTTTCATAAACCATTCTCTTGCCAAGCTTCACTCCTTTCTTCTGGACCTCATCAAGAAATTCCTCATGGCCATCAAACTCCTCCCAATCACAACGCCTTGCATGCTGTCAACAAAGAAATTCCAAGCCATTAACGACAAATAAAATGGCTACTAAGAAATTTCTCTATGCGAACTTACCCATGCATCATTCTCACCAACAACGTTACCACAAAAGTAACCATACCCAAGCTCCGACGGCACAACCCCCTGTCTGGCTGGGACACCACACTAACAGAGTGGAACCGGAGCATGGTGACATGGTAAATCATCGGAGTCCAAAGATAACAATAGATCTAGGCCATTCGGTTAATGGTTCCTAGGACCATAAACAAGCTCATTGAAATCACATCCTCGCTTGTTATCCTACAAAATGCATTGTAATTCAATGTCATACATATAAAATCATTACTTCCAACACAACAAAGAAATGACATCTTTTATGAGCTATTACCGATAGTGGAATAGAACAACGCCAAAATGGTGTGTAATCTAACCCGGTCGGTGGGTTCACCAACTGGGACTGGTATCCGCATTTGCTCAGAGGCGGGTGCCTAACTAGATGAGTCGTTGCTTCCTCCCTTCTCCTCATCTGTCATTGGAGGTGGATTGGGTGGCGGAGGAACCCAACGCTGGAAGCTGCGATACGGAAAGGACTGATTATCATCATAGTGAAACAGAAGAATTTGTGGGTCAAACATCTCCGGCCCATCAATCCACTAGAAGAACCTACACCGGCCCTGCTTCTGCAAAATTAGTACTTATTTCAATCACATTAAAACATCCGGGTGGTGAAAATATGAATACTTCAAATCAAGAGAAAAATTAAATACTCACAACCGTATAGCAGCAACAGTAGTATGCATGAGCGATCGTCGATGGATGTCTAGATTGCTTCACATGGGCTTCTTCGTCATGCTCACATCTCGGAATGGGACGAGGCGGAGGAATGGAAGCATCTTCCATAGTTGCATTTGGGTAAGATTGCCGTAACCTTCAAAATTCAAATCATATGACATATCTCAATAACAATGAACTAAGAACTCTTCATATGTCATATGAAAATTTATGCAACAAATTCATAAATCTATCATATGGCAAATGAAAATTCATATCAAATATTGCAAACTCGACTTATCGTGCTTACCAAATTAGTTACACGATAAATTTTAACATGACAAATAAATAAGTAACAATATCCTTAACCATAACCATGTCATAAATCAATGTTTAGGCAATGTGACCTATTCTCGATCTCATACCTAAATTGAATCAAAACTAGTCGTTCATACAACATACTCAACACATACTAATCACAAATACATTTATTTAATCTCGAATCTCTACCACATGAGGTTATTCAAGCGAAATTTTCAAAATACAAGAAAATGGGATGGTAAAGACGAGGTACATACCCAAAATGATTGGAATACCAACTCATTGAGTTGATTTGTGGCACCACAGGCTTCGATTAGGGTAGAGGAACCATAAATCACCAATGGAGCCGCCACCAAGGTGAGAGAGGAAGAGGAAGAAAGAAAGAGATGAGGAAGAAAGAGGGCAGCCGGTGTCTTGGTGGGCCAGTCACATCGATTCGACTGGCGTGACTGAGTCACGTCATGTCAGATTACGTGACTCCAGCCGGCACGACTCATTCATGCCATGTGCACTGGCGTGACAAGGCTATGTGGCACCACATCCACACTCAGGCACGTGCTAGCCCCTCCGACTCACATCATGTGTACTGGCGTGACTCCTTCATAAATCATGCCAACCATACTGACGTGACTCAAAAGGAACAGATTTAGAAAAAAAATATTTTTGCTGGTTCATTTCTTGAAATAATATAAAAAGGGGTCAAAATAAAAAAAATCCCAATTGTGGCATCTCTCGGGGCATGCATCCGGTCGGCTTGGTAGCTGAACCCCTGATTCTAGCCACTGACGAAGAACACGTTCGTGGAACAAATGAACAAAGAACACGATAGCCGCCTTTCACAGGGCCTTTTTAGTGAACTAATTGTTCTGGGTTAGCTGTCAGTTTGTTGCTCTGTTGTGCGTTGCTTTGTTGTTCTTTTGCCCGTTTCAGTTGTTTGAGTTGTCAGTTTCAGTGGCGCGTTGTTTTGCTATTCTGCTCTCTTTGTTCCTCGGCATTGTTTTGGCCAAGTTAGTTTATGTACTCTATAGGTTGTAATTTCTTTTTTTTGAAAGATAGGGCAGGAGTTCTGCCCTTCATTAAGGTAAAAAAAAGAGGATACAAACTACATATACAAGGTTCTAACGCGGGAACAAATCCGATAAGCAAAAGAAAAACAAACAGTACAACAAAATGCCTGAAACCGAGGGGACCAGCCTCCAAGAAGCCCAAACTAACAGCAGGGGAGCGGAAAAAAACATAGCAGGCGAGAAGACAGCAGGAAGCACTAACGAACCCAAGGCAAGACTAAGCAGGGGCAGAAGCTCGACGATAAGCAGCCAGCGCGTCTTTGATCAGGTTTGCTACTTGAGGTGCAGAGTTCTCTCTGTGCTCAAAAATACGTTGATTACATTCCTTCCAAACGAACCACCAAAAGAAGAACACAACTCCAACATTCACTTGTTGTTCAAGCTTGGATCCTGCTCTACTAATTGCTGACATCCAGCTAGTGATGTCACCCTTCTGAAATGGGACAAGCGCAGGATGCAGATGACAGTCCAAGGCAACTATCCCAGACGGCTTCAGAGATGTTGCATTCTGTAAGCAGGTTCGTTTCTTGTATGCAAAAGCAAAGGGGACACATAGGATGGCAAGGCCAATTCTTCCTCATAAGATTATCAGTCATTGGGACTTTCTTCCAAGCTGCAAGTCAAGCAAAGAATCGGCATTTTGCCTCAGTCTTGGCCGACCAGATTGTTGATGCCCTGAACATCGGGAATGATCCAATGAATTGTATATCGTATGCAGACGCTGCCGAGTACTCACCATTCCTGGACCATTTCCATGTAATAGCATATTTTTCTTCTGATAAGGCAATGTCATTCAGAGCTATGAAAAGAAGGATAAACTCATCCATGAGTCTCCAAGTTGATATGTCTTATGTTTTTTATCCAATTCATGTTACTGAGTTCTCTCTTTACTGTTCTGAATTTACAATGTGCTTGCTTGTAAAGGCTGGGCGCAAGCATCAGTGGTGAGGTGTCATTGAGCCAATTGGCCTCCCAGAACGGTGTGTTTGCACCATCACCCACCGATATCACAGTGGAGGCAAAGAACAACGCTCTGTCCTAATGTCTCAGAAGGTTTTTCCAAGGTCGTTCATGAATATCCCAGCCATGCCAGAGCCACCGAAGACGGAGTGCCCTTCCAAACTTATCCAAGTCTTTGATCCCCCCCCCCCCCAATTTCTTTGGACGAGTGCAGACCTTCCATTTTACCAAGCAATGACCGCCCTTCACCTTGTCAGGTTCTTCACCCCGCCATAAGAAACTTCGACGATATCGATCAATCTCCCGCTCAGCCCATCTTGGCAGCCTCTATATGGTTAGAAAATGTGTCGGCATTGACGACAAGACAGACTTGACCAAAACCTCTGTCTGGGTAGGCAAGGAGGTTCCTCTTCCAACCAGGGAGACGGTTGCCAATTCTTTGCACCAAGGGATACAATGCAGACTTGGGCAGTCTTTTGAAGTGAAGTGGCAGTCCAAGGTAAGAACAGGGGAAGCTAGAGACAGATCGACTGGGCCCTAGCAACTCCTGAACTTCTATGCCAAGACATTGAATGGGGTAAAATTCTGTTTTATCCATGTTGGCTGAGAGGCCTGATGCATCTACAAACAGTTGCATAATGTATGAGGTTGCTTGAAGATCTTGCTGAGGGGTTGATAAAAACTGCAGCGTCATCGGCATATAGTGACATTCTAAAACTGGTACAATTCTGATGAAGGAAGCTAATAGTTCACATGCTTTGTGCTTTGCAGAACAATAGGTGCAGAGGCTCCATGGCAAGAAGAAATAACATCACCCCTCTCTTATGCCTAATTCTCAAGCCAGGGCTCTTGCCGTGTTTCAAAAAAAAATCTAGCCACTAACAGCTGAGTTTAGGTAATGAGGTCATGACACTTATTTGATTCTACCTCCTAGTCCAGCGATGCAAGCACCCATGGCATCGGCAAAGCTGTAGTGTCCATGATGGTGAGCGA
The DNA here is from genome assembly GCA_008808055.3 of Sporobolus alterniflorus. Taxonomy (NCBI): domain Eukaryota; kingdom Viridiplantae; phylum Streptophyta; class Magnoliopsida; order Poales; family Poaceae; genus Sporobolus; species Sporobolus alterniflorus. The sequence continues at coordinate 6,514 of VSTD030002790.1, forward strand.
GCGTCACAGGGAGCACCACGGCATTCTGCTGTGTAGTACACACTTCTGCAATGGCCGACATGGCAGCTACCAGACCAGTCATTGGCGTTTGATCTGGTACATCTGTAAAAGTGTTAATAGAGTTTGTGTGTTCTGGAAGATGTTCTTGCCTTGTTCATGAATTTCAGGGGCACTAGCAAATCACTAGCTAGACAATCAAAGGCCCAAACAGAGACCAAAAGGCTCTTTGTGGTGGAGAGTACTAAAACAGTTGAATACATTCAAAGGTATAGCAATGGTGAAAATGCAAAGTGGATCCATTGTTCTGCTCTGAGCTGATGTGGAATAATCAAGTGAGAACCTTACATTCAGTTGAACTATATTCCTTCACTAACCAGCCTACAATCACAGTTAGGCAAGCTTTGGACATGGAAAATATGCATGACATGTTCCAGCTCCCCTGTCAGGCTGAGCCCAGTCGTGCACATGCAAATCCGCTATGCATTTGACTCTTTGCATGTGAGGTGTAAAATGCATAAGGCGTTTGCATTGCCTCATCTCCAACCAACAATGCAAAATATGCATGACATGTTCCAGCTCCCCTGTCAGGCTGAGCCCAGTCGTGCACATGCAAATCCGCTATGCATTTGACTCTTTGCATGTGAGGTGTAAAATGCATAAGGCGTTTGCATTGCCTCATCTCCAACCAACAATGCAAAATGCATCCGGGCCCATGTGATTTTCCTGTTCCTTCCCGTTCACTTGTCCCTCTCTATGGAGCATTCGAGCACAGGAGATAGCGGCGACCAATGCACCGATGCGCCACGGTGCAAGTGACGCGGTGGCCCAGCTCACCGCATGCCGACGGTGAGGCAGCCACGCTAACGCGGATCTGCTGCTTTCTCACTCTGATAGGTCGCCGTCGTTATCGTCGCTCATCTCTACCATCTCCCTGTGAATGCTGGGGCTCGCATGCTCGGCGAAGGCAGCGACCGGGTGACCCGCACCGACGACTCTCGTGAGCCCGCGGAACCGCGTGCAACTGTCCCTGCTCCTGCCGAACAACACCGCCACACATCATGGCTATAGGTCCAGGTTGGGAGCGTCGTCGTCCTGAGACAGTGGCCATGGTGCCGGCCAATCAGCATAGCAGGAAAGCAAAGGTGCAGCGCGCAAGACGAAAGGGGCAACGTGGGAGAAAAATGCATCATCCGGAGGAGGCTTCCATTTTGCTTGCTGGCCGGAGGCCGATGCATTTTGCATCTCGTATATAGATAGCCGGTTGGAGATGAATACATCCAAAATGCATATGCATACCGATTTGAATGCCCGGATGGGCTCAGCCTAACACTCTCCATTCTTTTTTTATTGTCGCCGTTGATTTTTTTAATTATATTAGACCGCTTGTCTTATTAAAAAATTTAAAAATTATAATATAATTTGTTTTATTATAAAATAAAGTTCAAAAACAACTTATAATCTTACATATTCAAATAAATATTTTAAATAAAACGAACGGTTAAACATAAAAAAATGGAGGGAGACTATGTATAATCTGTGATTTGGCACACTATCTAATGGAAAAGTTCAGGTCGGCTCTTGGCCCTCCATCATGCGTCGTAGTGCTTCTTCTTTGTATCCCCTTGGTGAGTGCGTTTCCTCTCAGCATGTACCATGTGTTCTATTGTATCTTGTTGCATTGTGCTTGCAACTTTCTGTGTAATCTGTGATTTGCCACACTATCTAATAATGGAAAAGATCAGGTCTCGGCTCTCTCTGGGCCTACCGTATAATTCCTAAAAAAAGCACCTCGTGAATTTATGATCTCTTGGCTATAAATGAGAAACCTAGTGCCGCGACGGCACGAGCTGAGTGAAGAACCACTCCATTCTTCGATCGTGGACGCCATTCCAGCAGCTTCGGTATGGCACATAGACATAGGATGCATCAGGAGCCCTCGTTCTACTTGCCCAGTATAATTAACACTAACAGATATGGATTTGGCCTTTGCTAATTTAGTTAAAATTTAGCTGACTGAAATTATGGTGGTGGTGAATATGTGGGCACAGCATTAATATAATGTTGTGCTAAAGCTTAGCAATGGACACAGCAATTGCTGGGACCATACTTATATATCAGGCAAGTCCGAACATCTCGTCCTTCTGGGTGTTCTGTTTCCATTGTTTCTTTTTATCAAACTTTCATATAGACACCTCGTCTGCATCTCTACAGCCACCGTGTTGGATAGCTTGCTAGTCGGAAGGGTACTGCTAGATGACATCTTCTCTGTTAATCCAATCATAAAATACAGGTGATATGAAAAAGATGAGGGGGTCTCTTATGTTATAGTATAGCATTCCTCCTCCTACGTGTGAGTCGTGGTCACGCACTCGGGCCATGTGCGTACTCAGCGGACAACAAAATAGATAAAAATTATTACGCGCAACGAAAAAAAATGTGTGGCCAAGGAGAATTGAACTCAAGACTTTGACTCTGATACAATGCTAGATGATACCTCATCTATCAATCCAACCATAAAACTCAGGTGATATGAAAGAGACGATGAAGCCTCTCATGCTATAGTTCAATAGGTAATAATGAAGAAAACTAGAAAAGAAGAGATTTTATGTATCTAGGGCTCAAGCACCGACGGTGTTCTCATTTCTCAATGTGTTTTAACTCCTTTTTACCAGTGTCACAACTTTAAGCCACTTAATGTAGCATTAGTCTTTCCTAAAAAAATACTTTATAAACAAATGTAACATTAGTCACTGAAACATAGCATAATCCGTTGTTACGCATTTCCTCTTTCATAAGCATAATCAAGTTGGAATTTGAAATCGTTTCAAAGATAGTACCGTGGCAAGACAGTCGGAGATCAATGTGCAGTGTGCCTTGGGTTTATCAGTATAGACTTTACGAGTATTGAGTTAGTATGCACCAGGGTTCGCCGGAGGAGAAAAAAAGCGGCCACCGCCAATTACGGTTTTCCAGCCGATTTCTTGCCCAAGTCGACGGAAATCAGTTAAATTGCAAAATCCAGACCCGGCCGATTCCGTCAAATCTTGCCAAATTTGTGAACCTTGGTATCCACACCAACTCCTTACATCAAGCTTTATTAATTAAGTTGATGGGGAAGGGGTGGACATTTATACTTAAACACTCTCTCCGTACAACTCTCATGTACACAAACATGGAATAGGAATATGTTACATTTTGTCTTAATAAATCGCACCCGTAAGTTGATGGGAAAGTTACTAAACTTCAACCTGAATGAAACTGACTTCTGGCAGCTAATACAGCAGCTGTTTACTGTTTGGGCCACTTTTACAGAGATTGTCATGAGAATGGGTGAACGTACATTAACGACCCTTGTTTGAATATGAATAGTAAATGGTTACTCATCCATACAGTGGTAGGTGGCGTCTCGTCCCTACTGTGATCCCTTCAACTTCGCTTATAAAACAGCATGCAATGGAGCAGAAGCTTGGATTGCAAACTTACAGCGACGTAACTATCCATATGGATACTCTCCTGTTGTTAGGCCTTGCCACGCATGTGCTGGTATGTCTAGGAGTAGGAGGCACCGGAACTTCTTGTTTCAGCACTAAACATGCTATACGTGTATAATAATTAGAGTTCATCACCGGAACTTCTTGTTTCAGCACATTTGTTCATCACCTGGACAATTCGTGTCTCAGCACCAAACTTACAACTAAAATTAAAGATGAGTAGAGTTCATCAAAAGAAAGATGAGTAGAGCGGGGCCTAATGATGATTTTCTTTGCATAAAAAAATCGACGTGCACGGTTGTATGTACTCACATTATAAGCACCTTCACCACTTTACATTGTAATATCAGGCCCTTTTACAGTAGTCTAATTCTTTCCACCCGGCACATGCAAGTTCTTAAATACCAAGCTTTTCGGCAGCAGGAACGTGATGATGTCCTTGATAATTAAGATGGTGTATTTATACAGAACGAAGGGGGTGATGACAATTTTCGCTGCCTAATTTCTGTCACTCATTTGTGACTCTGATGAATCCACTGGAAGCTTATCAAAAATATATGACACGCTAACCACCAATCATATCTCCGTGTTCATCAACCATTAGAGAGGAGCCAAGGGCGTCAGCATCAGGGATTGCTAGGAAACCAACAAACTGGTCTTCTAGGATAAGCCAAAGTGGGTTGAAAGCATCAGGGGATTGCACACCGTGTTCATCAGCCATTAGAGAGGAGCCAAGTGCGTCAGCATCAGGGATTGCATACCGTGTGTGTCCCTTTATGCGTCTGTTTGTTGGTACCATCAAACACTGACAAGTGAGAGCCCGTTGAACACGGGACGTTATTAGCACTCCAAGAATAGTGAAAAGTTGCCACGCACGCACAGCACCATTGCAGTGATCAGTCACCAGCATGTCGACGTGTCTCCCATTTACCTTTGGATATTTTCGTTCACTAGGTGCCCACAGCAAGTGCTGACTTTAAAATCAATAAAGAAAATGCTCTTAGGGGCCAGCAATGGAGGAAGAGATTAAAGAGTCGCTGTTGGTTGACGTCGCGACCATGAATCTATTAGTGGTGGCCACCTTTTATTCTGCCTCTTTTTCTTTTGTTCTCGCACTCTTGAGAGGAATTCAACACGTGGGAGCTTCTAGACGTTGCTTGTGAGATGGGGCATCTTCTCTTGACCACAGCATTACACCAGCTTCTTATCTAAAAGATTGTAATATATCCCTTCTTTATTTCTTAACGGGAATATAAACATCTCTGGCCGGTTCAAAACTAGGATCAGATGCAGTGCACCCAATTGTATCAGATTTAATACTGGCCGGCCACACTTGTCAGATAATCCACGCATGCATGAACGTGATTGAATAGCTAGCATGGAAGGTAAAGGTAGTGGTAGTGGTTACTAGATGCAGCATATTTCATCCTTTTTTTTGCTTCTGCGGTGGTAATAAAGTTCATCAACTTTTCTTCAAG
>VSTD030002791.1:0-11482 GCA_008808055.3 Sporobolus alterniflorus
TTTAACCCCCCCCCCCCCCCCCGAGTGGCCAGCCTAACTCATGCCTCTCTACACCCTTGAGTTGTAGGACCTGTCGCCTGCCACCGAGGTTCATCGGAGCCTCAGTGCTGCCGTCAAGAACCGCCATGCCGCCGCTGCCCACCACCTCACCGCCGCCCTGCGTCCATGGTGAGCTTTCGGCCCTGCAACCTTGCCCGACCGATAGCCCCCACCTCCGCGGTGCCTACCCCGCCAACCTCGCTGTCTGAGAGCCGTCGTCGCCTCCTTACCAGCCGCACCGCCGCGCGTGGCCGGAGCACCGTGACCGCGCTGGGGGGGGGGGCGCTCCCGCACCAGCATGGGCCGACCGTGGGCCATTTTGGCTACGAGCTGGGTCAGCAGTGCTGGGCTTCCGACCGAAAACGTCCCAGCATTGTTCACCAATTAATTTCGATTTTTCATTTTCTTTTATGATTTCAGAAATTCATATAAATTTCTAGAATACGTAGAAAATGCAATACAACTCAAAAAAATAAAAAATAAATTTTGTGAGGTTCCTTTTGAGTAGATCTATACAGTAGGCTTGACCAAATTTTATTTTGTTCATTATTGCATTGTAGAAAATTACCGCAAATCAAAACTTGAGGCATTAAATTACAAAAATATATAAACATCTAGACATCCAAACTTTGCATACATGTACACTTCATTGTCAGTAGCTTGTAAAAAATTACTCATATTTATTTCCTGCTTAGAATATTTTTTTATGATTTAATTTATGTTCCCTTAATAAATAAATTGTAGTAAATAGAATATGCTTGGGAAAATATTATTTCTTGGTAGGAAGCTCCCTTGCACTGTATATGACCTGCATAAAATCAGAGAACATGATTAGATCATAAATCTCATGTTATTAATTTTCTAAGCCATGGTTAAATTGCTAAAGTATTAAAAATGCTAGGGGCAATTTAGTAAAATAGATTGTAAGGATTAATATGATTAGAATACTCATGATCATGCATCATATTGCACTATGCACTCCATGCATTGCACTATGTAATTATGACCATCTTTTGCATATACGGGTAGATCACGTGGAGCCGAAGACAGAAAATCAAGCAGAGCAAGTCCAATGGGTGTTCAGAGATCCACAAGCGTCAAGTTGCGAGGATACTGACATTGTTTAGGATAAAGGCAAGGTCCTATGCATCTAACCACCTTCCTTGAGCTTTATTTACCTTTATATCTTATTTATGATTCCTGACAGTGCATTAAGTTATAGGAGTTGAATTGATGCCCTAGTTGCATTAAGGTGACCTTCCAATCCATCCTTGATGATCCAATGGCTAGAGATAGGTCACAACTATGACTAGGCATAGTTGTAGGCCACGGTAGAGGGCCGAGTGGTCGAAAGACCACATGGCGGCCATAGTTTCCTTTAAACTCAAAACTCTAGTTTAGTCGGTGGAATTGTGGTTAAACTGGAGACCGGGTGGTGCCTATATGTGAAAAGGGGAGACCATCGGTAGGGAAGGTCGGAGAGTGGTATATAGAAAGGCGGCGCCTTCAAGGCTGTAGCCCCCACCTGTGTCGGTTAAGGACCGGTGGGTTGGTCTCCGTGAGCAAGTATTGAACATACCGATCGCATGTCGGTGATATGGGCCGGTAAGCCTAGTAGCTAGTTGTCAACAGAAGCTTGTCTTTTCCCCACTGCCTCATTGGCTGTTGTGGGAAAGAAGCTAGGTACGAACCCGCAGATTAGATGACTGTCGAGCTGTGGATTGTGGTGGGAGCCCTTCTTCTCGGGGGCAGTTGATCTGGACAAATCTGTTGATGACTTCACGAAAGGTTGCTATGCATTGACCGCTTGAGATACGTATGGTCTGGAACCATACATGGACTGAGCGTGGGATGCGTGTAGCGTGTTGGTCAGGTTTTCCCCTATAGGGTGTACATCGATTCGAATCGTCGTGGCTCTCAGATATGAGTATCGCTTGTTTGCAGCAGCCATCACGTAGCTAACTTAATGAGCTTAATTGTAGTGATGTGTGTTTCTTAATACACTTAATTGTTTGCAACTCTTGTATGATTAGAGTAGGATGCAACTTTCTTTTAAAATGATTTAAATAGAGCTAAAACTTGAAAGTAAGGACTCACTCTTAGCGTGAGTTTGGCATAGTATAGAGCTCAACCCATGAAGCCTTGCATACTAGGAGTAGGCTATTTATGGCCACATTGACGGGTAAGTCTAGCTGAGCTTTAGTTGCCCAGGCTTTGCCTTGATGTTGTTTTGCAGGTGTGCTCTCTCTCTCCCTTTCAGCGTGAGCCATTCTTGAGGTCGGCATCTCTAGGGCGAGGTGCCATTCTTGACCGTAGAGTGTTCGCTTCCACAAAAATGTATTTTATTCTCTCTTCCGCTTAAAACTCTGGAATTGAATTTAAAACTTGAATTGTAATAAAGTTTAACTTTTAGAGCATTTCATATGTTTAATTCTTGTCTGTGATGTATTATGCGTAATTATTTCGGTAATGGCACCCCATAATGATCCTGGTTGTGACTAACTGTCCTTTTTAAGGGCAGGGGCATCACATGATTGAGTCTGTTTCTGTTGTGGTCTGTCAAGGTTGTTAGGCAACCACTGTTCCCAAGGTTGTTAGGCAACCACTGTTCTCAAGATTGTAATGCAATCATATTCTTGGTTTCTGGCAAGATTGTAAGGCAATCATATCTTTGGTATGTGGCAAGGTTGTAAGGCAATCATTTGGGTCGAGCGGTTTACTTGATCCCATCCCCTTTAATGTACTGATTTTTTGGTTGGGTTTTGTAGAATCAACTCACATAGTAACTAGGTGGCTAAAGTTAATGAACCTTACGTGTAGGATGCTTTCTACAAGATAAACTTTAGTTTGTTTAGAGCTTGCATATATGATTATGTTTTCTCATTCACTTGTTGTAATACTGGTCAGAAGATGGTGAAGCGATGAGGAACTATTCTAGCTGGCGTTTTCTTCGCTCGACTGTGCTTGTGGTGTATCATGTTGCTATTGAGAGAGTCGAGTTTAGCCTTTTGTAATAAGACAATATTATTATAATAAAGTTTATATAATAAAGACATTGATTTTTTGTATTCACATTCTAGCCTTATGCATGGTAACTTGATCCTGGGCATACATATGATGAGCATCTAGTTTTGATGATAAAACCATGTGTGACAATGGTGCGGGAAGGTGACCATGACCTCGACTTGGTCACCTTGCGGATGCGTTGCCACTGTCGCATTGACGTGAGCACCAACTGCGTCCACGGTGGTGCACGAGTCGGGTCGCCGATATTCATGTCAATCCTCATCAACGACGATGGGCTCACTGCAGCTGTGAGCTCTCCAGTACTCGACCTCTATTGCTCTGACACTAAAGCCACTATTGCCCCAGCACATCGGTAGGAAGTCCTCGATGTTTTGACACGCCAAAGAGGCACTTGCTACCAGATGCATCCCATAGTCTGTTGTCTGCCCTCCGGGAGGCAGACCACGAGTTCTAGCATGGGGATAGTGGATGCTGTAGTTCCATGCTGGGCTCACGGTGCTCAGGAGCCCTCCCTACTCACGCCCACTTTCCTAGAGACCATCACATGTAGAACCTGGGTCCGCCCATTTGCATGTGCTTTCTGGGAGGAAGAATCGTGGTCCACCATGGTTGTCTTGGGGACGAGTATGCAACTGCCATCATTGGCTCGTACGCTCAAGAAGGTGCACTGCTCTAGCCAGTTGCAACAATCAAGTATCCCCTCGACATTGTGGAAGCTGATAGGAGAAGCTGGGTGCACTGGATCTGTTTCCGTGCCTGGGAAATCCACACATCACTGGAAGCAACTTCTTAAAGAAAAGCTCTGACTATCAAGCGATGTCCACACTGAATGCAAGCATCTCTGTAAGCCTTGCTATCTGGACAACATGAATGGCTCTTCAAATCTGCTCATGTTTCCCAGGGGCCACATGTATAGTAGACCGGGTTGCCGTCCTGGTCATAGGCTTAGCATGGTGTCTATAAGCAGGTCCAGAACAGCTAAACCTCAGTGAGGCCTAAATGGATTCCGCTCCTCAGCAGCTATCATAGCTCACCGGCGGTGGGTCATTGTCTCCATGTATGATTTGCTTTCTCATATGTGTCGCTGTATTTCAAGACTTAGCCACCCTACACTATACATGAGCTATACTTGGGCAATTTTTCAAGCATCTCTTCTTTTTCACTTGCAGGTTTCTGCCTACTGTTTAGTAGGCTTTGTTCTCTTTTTTTATGCTGAAAAAGTTGGCCAGTGTAAGTTGTTCGTAAGTCTTGGTTTGTTTTGGGTCCCTGTGCTGCTTCCACGGAGGTTAGGTGTTTAGCGGTTTGCATTGCTCCTAACATATGCTGCTAAGTGGGTAACCCCGGGTACAGCTAAACCATTGGTGTGTCCAGAGGAGCCCTGTTCAGCCACTGATGGTGGGTCACCTCACTCAGCCTGGTTCTATACCTTGAGCCAGCTAAACCTAAGTGCCCTCTGAACAGGTCTGCTCCTTGGGCGGCTATGTCACCTAAGTGCCCGAACAATAGCTTGCAACCTAGTCAAGAAGGATGATGTAGCCCATTGCCTGTGCAATAGCATGCCTCCTACTTAAGGTCAGGTGTGCGCATCAACACTAGGACAGGGATTCTCATGGCCTCTGCAGCTATGCAAGAACGTGGCGGTCATCATAGAGCAAGCACGCCACCATGCTCCCGTGGACGTCTGAGCCTTATGGTGCAAGCCTCCCATGAGCCTTGCAATGTAAGCTTTATCTCAAAGTGTAAAATGTAGGCACGCCCCTGAACCATACTGATACAAATATAAGGGCATAAATAAGTACTCCATCAGTTGGTACTCAAAAGTGAAGGATTACGTTCAAAAGATGAAGGCCTACATTATTCAACTTCACTGCAACATGTGAGCCATCTTTGTATAGATCCTTCTACATGTTACATATGGTTGAAAACTTCTGGAAGTCTAGTTTCACATGCAACAAACATGGCACCTTTTGGACTTCTGAGCTAGAAGTTATGACCAATTTGGTGGAATCTGCACATGCTGTTTGGTGGCTGCGCGAGAACTGCAGAAGACTCCACAAATGCTCCACCAAGATGACCCTTCACATGCTATTATTAGTGCTCGTTTTCACACCTATCAAGAAGGGATGTTCCTAGTACATACAACCATGTACTCCACCATTTGAAAGATGGATGATTGAAGATTTTTTTGAATAGCCTCATGGTATCTTCTCCACCATAGCATGTGAGTTTATAGAGGGATCCTTATCCACCCCTTGTGTTGCATCTTATTTCTAAGGTTGTATATGTGGCCGCTTCATTGGCTCTGAATCGGTGCTCCTGGTCAATTGATTCCAGATTGTGTTGGTTGGTTCTTTGAGAGTGTGGTTGGACGAATCGTCGATTCAGGTTGCCGGTTAAAGAAGGTGGTTGGCTTCGAGTTTTATTCGTCAAGTTGCACTAGTTATCCTGACTACTTGTAGCTAGTTACCATGATATTGTTTTCATCTAGTTATCCTCAAGTGATTTGTCAGGGTCCTGTACCCTGGGTACCGCAAGGCCGCCGGTTACAGCCCAACAAATCTGGATATGGCCTAGTTCCCTCTAGTGGTAAATGGTTGGGGAACCAAGTGCATCATACTAGGACTGACCCCTCAAATTGGACCTGTACCTGTCCCCTCTTTTTACCCTGGCTCAACACACACCCTGGACCCCGGGTAGCATCATCCAGGAGCCTCCGATCCTGGTTAAGTGATCCAGAAGCCGGCGTCCTCGGCCGACACGGTCATTTAATGCCAGACAAGACAAGACGCAACCACTGGCTCCCACGTGCGCCTAGCAACATGCACTTGAGAGCTTATATCCATGCCGTTGCCGCCTGACATAGCAACTCCACCATGAGAACACGTATAAACGTCATGATTACTGTGACATTAGATTTGCTCACCCGATAAGGGTGGGGTTCTCCAAAAAAGATCTGGTACAGAAGGTATCTAGACGGTCAACACCAAAATGGATCACCCTTCCTAAGAGCCTCGCCCCTCTCAGAAAGGCGGTCCAAGGCCACGCTGGCCTATACAATGCGATAGGATGGGATGATGCTCGTCAGAAGGCCATGTATCCTCACATGTCAGCTACAGTTCATAGTTCGGTGCAGAGGGTAGCGTAGACCCTCCATGTCACCCCCATGAGGGGAAGAGTGGCAACCAAGCTAGGCAAGTTAAGACAGTGGCACCATAGAAAAAGCTCCCGGACTCCAGCCATAGAAGGACCCAGGTATGAAGATGACCACCGGGCAGCCTCCCACGGACCTCGAAGACGATATTTGAGCCGGGGGCTCCACATGTCATGTAACCGAACCCGAGTTATAAGGGAACTTTACCGTAGTTAGGGGACCCCAAGACCACCAATAAAAAGGCATCTACCCTTCAGGTAGTCAGATGAGATCTAGACCTCTTCATATGTGAACTATTCGAGCACTCTGCTCTACCTCTTGTAACACCCTTATTATCAATAACAAACAACTAGACGTAGGTCTATTACCTCGTCAAGAGGGGCATGAACCAAGATAAATCCTTGATGTTCTTGTTCGTGAGACCAACTCGAGACTGGAAACACATGATCTTGTAGACCCTATTTATTACCAATGCAGAAAACACCGACATGATTTCTCTCTCATGTCATGAAGATCATGACCTCATCCGTATCATATGGTATCAATTATTGGGTTGTCACGGTGAGAGTTTGTTCCCAATTTGTGTAACTACAAACTTGATTCTTTGATTTGGTCAGTCCAAATTGTTAATCTGATTGGAATAGTCAAAGGGTAGGATTGGCTGAAAGAGTTTTGAACTTCGGTTCCCTCTCTTGAGGTGCTATCGATTATTTGGTTGGGTTTACATTATATGGAGTTGATTCAAAATCTTGAGTCTAGTTTGTAACTAGCTACAATTCATAGTATCATGTTTGTAATTTTTGTTTCTTTTGTGAGTTTATTATCATACTCTCCATTTACAACAACTGGCATGTTTCTTTTGGGTGGGTTTATTATCATACTCTCCATTTACAACAACTGACATGTTTCTTTTGGGTGTGTTTATTATCATACTCTCCATTTACAACAATTGGCATGAGTCAAGGATGACTCATTTTTGAAGGAAGGGAGGATGATACATATATAAGGGCATAAATAACTACTCCATCAGTTGCTACTCAAAACTGAAGGATTATATTCAAAAGAAGGTCTACATTATTCAACTTCACTGCAACATGCAAGCAATCTTTTTATATATCCTTTAGCATGGAACACATGGTTGGAAACTTTAAGAAGTCTAGTTTCACATGCAACAAATGTGGCATCTTTTGGACTTCTGAGGTAGAAGTTATGATCAATTTGGTGGAAACTACACATGTTGTTTGGTGGCTGCGCGAGAACTGCAGAAGACTCCACAAATACTCCACCAAGATGACCTTTCACATGCTATTATTAGTGCTCATTTTCACACATCCAAAAGTGATGTTCCGAGTATATATACTCATGTACTCTACCATTTGAAAGAAGGTTGATTGAAGAATTTTTAGAACAGCCTCATGGCATCTTCTCCACCATAGCATGTGAGTTCATGGAGGGATCCTTATCCACTCTTTGTGTTGCATCTTCTTTCTAAGGTTGTATATGCGACCGCTTCATCAGTTCCCAATTGGTGCTCCTGATTGATTCTATGTTGTCTTGGTTGATTCTTTGAGAGTGTGGTTCTAGTTATTCTTGGTGATTGTTTCTCTCACATCGTGAAGATTGGGACCACTACAGGAAATTTGACCTTCTATAACATTTTGTAATCATCATAAACAAGTGTTTTTTGTCACAACCCACCTTTTATGACGCTCTAGTGATGAAAATAAAACCATCATAGAAGGTGTGTCACTAAATACCTTCTGTGACATTCTAATTAAGGAACGTCATAAACAATTCTACGACGATGTCAAAAATGTCATAAGCTATCAACATGGCAATTGATGTGGCAGTTGATGTGGCAAGATGATGACATGTCAAGTGACATACGAATTAAGCGGCTAGTGATGTGGCAATTGATGTGACAACATGTTAGTGACAAATGTAATCATCATAAATAAGTAATAAACAAATTTTCTAGCCATATTAAGTCATCACAAAAGCACAACTCAAATCGTCACAAAAGTAGAACTCAAATTGTCACAATACATTTGCATACATTGAAACATAATTCAAATAGGTCTCAAATTGTCACAAATACACACTTCAAAATACATATAGCAAAATAGCGTGTCTTCTATTATTTTCTACATAACAGCGGCATACACATAGCAAATTGCTTCTTCATAATAGACTTCTAACAAGTATTGCCTCTTTTTTGTGGAAACTTTAGCTTAGAAAAAATGATCATATTTCTGCACACAAAAAAATATGAAAGCATCACAATCAAAGATCAGATATCAAGACGAAGTAGGAAAGCAAAGTTCATACCATTCCCTTAACTGCTAAATCATGTCACTTCAAATCCAACTTCAGTCACACACTGTAAAGGTTGCAAATTATCATGACACTTAATTAAAGAACCACAGGAAACCATGTAAATGAATAAATGATGCCATAGACTGTAGTTTTAACTTATAACAATAAACATATGTGATAGGAAAGTGTGTAATATGTTATAGGAAGCGGTATGTCCTTTAGATAATCCAGACTCGACAGTTTTCCTGAAAACAGAAGTAAAAAAGTTAATATTTAACTCAAATATCAATAGTGATATCCATAATAAAGATGACATTATTGAATAATCAAGAAACAATTCAGGAAAATTGTTGTTGACTGCATGATCATTTCCAATACAAACAACAATCTAAACTGAGACTGCCATTAACATCAGAACATGTATACAATATATTTAATGATAAAAATGTTTTGGGTCATGTGATCATTTTATTTCTAGGTTAATTTATATATATTTGACTTTATACAAATTGTTTTTAATAAAAATAAGATAAACATTATTTTTGATGGAAATTGTTAACATAACTTGACATATTCATATATTAGGGTCAATGTATGATTGTGTTTAAAATATAGGTGCACACGAGTTCAAAATTATTCATTTGGTACGAAAATTTCATGGTTTGATTAGATTATATGGAAGTATGTGATGGATCTAGCAATTTATGAACAATGTATAATCTCACTTTGCTAAAATCAACATTTTCAAAAAATTTACATGAGTAAGCACTGCAGTGTTAAGTCTCCCAACAGTCGATGAACCAATATGTTTTGATTTTATACCTGAGTAGCACTTATTAACAAATAAATGTAATAATAGAAAATAAATCATAATGCAACATGTCTAAGGAAGTACTGGTGTGGTAAGTCACTTGGCATTATACCTGAGTTGGGAGCCAATAGTTGTTGTACCGAACACGCCCAACCACCTCCGACACCACCCATCTCCGGCTGCCGCCATCGCTCCCAGATGATGGGCGGCAGCGGTGGCCAGTGGCGGAGCCAGGCGTCTGTTCAAGCAGCCCCTCTCGCGTCTCCCCTCCCTCCTAGCTCCTCTTTCCCCCACGCCCTCACAGACCTTGAACATGGATTCTTGTCCACCGGTCGCCGCCTTCATCAGATCCAGCCACATGTGGGGCAGATCGGGCTCCTCCACGTTGGTGGCCAGGGGTTCCACGCCATGGCCGCAGCACTTGGCTCCTCCAAGTTGGAGGGGGGGGGGAGTGCTCGCACACAAGGCCTCAAGGTGATGGGTGCTGCTCTCCTCTCCCCACCCATCTCATCGTCATAGCCGCGCTGCTGCAGGATGCCGCCACCGCCACATCTGTCGTTGTCATCTTCCGGCCGCCATCCATCGCCTCCATGGTCTTCTCCTGTCCTGCTCCAAGATCCATCGTGCCCAGCCACGGATCTACAGGGGTAGGTCCGGTAGCGCATTTGGTGGAAATGTCCTGAGAGGTTCTTGGTTGGAATCATGAGAGGCAAGGGGAGACAATGCGGAGGGCAACATATGTAATCTCTCTGCCACCATCGCTTGGGTTTGTCGCTCTGACCGATGCATTCCAGCCTGGGCCACCTCCAACCTTGACGTCGCTCGTCGTTCCACTCCATCCAATCGCCGGCGTGCCCTAGGTCATCACTGTTGTGTTGCTTCAGCCAGGATCTATTGTAGTCCTTCTGTGGGCCAACAGGTGAGGGGACCCTTGCCATTGCCTCCCTCGCCATAGCTCCCATGGAAGGTTGTCTTGGCTCCTCCACCATATTGCTTCTCCAAGTGCTGCGTGGTCATTTGTTCGAGGTTGTGCTCTTCCTTGCTTACTCAGCACGGCAGTACTCCCTTCGGTCGTCACCCCAGTGCCGGTGCATTCTCTGGTCATCACTTTGATGCCGGTGCCTCAGGTAGAGTCCTTTGGTTGGACCGGTCTTCAAGGAAAGCACATGGCTTCTGGTTCTGCTGCAGGAACTTTGGCTTTTTGCCAAAGGGTTACTTTCTGTTGCCTGTTTCAAATTTCAAAAATCCATGTGCTCTTCACCTAGGGGCTGAACTCGGCAAGGAAGCGAAGGCTCTTCGTGGTGTCGGGCTGTCGTGTGCTTGGGTGGTTGTTGGTTGTATGTGTATGTGTTGTGTTTCTTTAGTCATGTTATGTTTGGTAGGAGTCTGGTGTCCTTTGGTCGTAGGTCATATTCGATACCACTGAGTAGTGAGTTACGTCTCAATGTATGGTCACTTGGAATCGAGTCAAGTTGACCTTGGTCGTGAAATCTTGATTGTAAGGTTGCATTCTCCTCTTTCTTAATACAAAAAGTGCAAGACATGATTTTGAAAAAAATATTTATACCTGAGTAGCACTTATTAACAAATGTACTAATAGAAAATAAATCATAATGCAACGTGTCCAAGGAAGTACCGGTGTGGTAAGTTACTTGGCATACCTCAATAAGGTCCCAGGCTTGATCCCTTATTAAGTCACTTAGCACTAACTAATATATTTTTTGACTTTATACCTTAGAGCAATGTACTAGTAGAAACAAACCGTATTACACCAAATTTGAAAAACTACCGTAGTGGTAAGGAACTTGGCACAGATCAATAAGGTCTAATGTTCAATGCCCATGGCTCGTAGAATTATTTTTGACCTTCCACTCTGTTTTTTTTTTGAAAAAAAGGTGGCGACATAGAAGATAAACAAATCATCCTACTTAGATAATAAATAAACAAATAAAGTTATTAATACAAAATTATAGTTATTGCATACAATAATGGTTAATGATTAATATCTGGAACTTAAAATCAATCTTAAAGTTTTGTACAATCAAATATTTGTTTTTTTCTAAAATTTATTCAATTTTCATACATATGGGCTCTGTAGCCACATGGATGCCATGTTAGCAAGGAAAATTCTAGTCATA
>VSTD030002792.1:0-11479 GCA_008808055.3 Sporobolus alterniflorus
GGCGAGGAGGAGTGCCCCTTTTCGCCGTCTGGTGGATTTGACAGGGACCGTCTACACTCTGTTGATGTGGGAGCAACAGCTGTCGCAGAAATCGAGGCCAAATTTTATACTACTGTACAATTATGACAGTGGAGGCTCGGGTGACCGTGACCCTGGTCTTCGCATAGGATCCTACGCTTTCGGCTCTGAACTGACAGACCGACGTAAAGTGCTGACGACGAGAACAGGGCAGCGTTGTTCAGTTCAGACAGATTCCGGCCGGCCCCAAACCCGAAAGTGCAGGCGCCACCAATTTTGCACATGCACCCCATCCAGTGTGTGGGGCGAATACAGGTAAGTTACTGCCTTATCCAAAGCCACTTTGAGAGTGCAGCAGCGGTGATGATGCTCTTCTTACTTTGGGCGTGAGCTGGGTGGGTGGGGTCCTTCCTCCTTCGCTTCTGTGTGTGCGTGCAGCATTGGTTTCAGAAAATTGACGTTCTGGGCAGTATGTTTCATTCAAGGTTTGGAAATGAGCGTTGGTGCTCATGCGCACGGCCCTGGTTTTATTTTGCGCTACTCAAAGCCCCCACCCACACGGAAGGACGGCAGCCACGACCGGCAACAGTGACAGTAGTGAATCCCGCGACTGGCAGTGATGGAGACCCGGCAATTTCTCTGCGTTTAGCCGTTGGTGTACCGTTTCAAACGAGCTGCTGCTTGAATGAAAACCGAAACAGATGGCCATCGGAGGTCGCAACCACTCACGCAATATAGTGGTGGAGGAACGACGACTTTCACGAACCGCTGCTATCACCGGCTAATTAGGTCACCCAACTTCCAAACGGCGAGTTCGAACCTGAAACGAGCCTTTTTCACGACCGCTCAAATTCTCGATCGGCACCACCACTCGCAGGACGACAGGCGGATGGATGGATACGGCACTTGTGAGATGTCATACGTCAACCTGCATTACTTTATTTTCCTGTACTTAGTACTACGGCTCAATCTCTCGAAGCAGGTTTGCTCGCTTCGGCCCTCGTCGGAGTTGAGTTGAGAGAGCACTTTTGGACTATTCAAGTGAAGTGTCATCAGACATCAGATAGCAGTGAAGTCTAATGGAAAGAAATCTCATTTGAATCTGCAGCTTCACAAGATCCTCCAGCACCATGAAAAGGTCGGTGGTGTATCAGGAGCGTGGTGGCAGTGGCACAATAAACCGGCTCACACGGCCGGACTCGCCTCTCCCCTAGCTACATAATGCATGCGTGACTCACGAACCCATTCCAACCCACCAAAGTGCGCGCGATTCAAAACAAGAACAGCAAGAATGGAGAAACCGAGAATTTTGACAACCTGTTATTCGCCCTAAACCAGCCTCGGCATTCTAAAACTGTATCCATTGATAGATACAGTACCACTGGTTTAACCATAAATTTGAACCATGCTAAACAAATCATAACAATATCTATGATAAATTTTTTAAATAAGACAAATGATTAAACATAATTTAAAAATTCAACAAAAACAAAGTACCATCTGTTAACCGCGTACTGGCCTGCGCGTGTCTCCAGTCACGAGCCGAGCTGGCACAGTGCAAAGTCCTCCCGCCAATGTACTGTCACAGCGCAGTGCAGCCATCCACACTCCAGGCTGGCCCAGTGGGGCCAGTTCCTCAACCGCACGGCCTTTCTACCACCACGCCACCTTTTAACCCCCACTCCCCCAGAAAAATTCCTCTCCCCCCTCCCTCGTCCGTTGCCTGCTTGCCCCTTCTCCGGACCACCGGTTCAAAAATTTCCTCCGTTGCCGCCCGCCCAAACCCTACCCACGCCGGCCCCTCGCCTCACGCTCCGCCCGGCCGCATGCGGGATCTCGGCCCATGGCGACCGGGCCCGATCTGAGCTCCTCGTCCTCCTCCACCGACGCCGTGCCGCCGCCGGCCGCGAGGAAGGACCGCCACATCGTCAGTTGGAGCGCCGAGGTGCGTGCGTACCACGGGGTCGTGTGCGAGTTTGTGTGTCGGAGCCAGCTTCGCAATTTGCAGAATTTTTTTGCTAATGCGCTCGGGTACCTTTCTCCCCAATCTTGCTGTGCCTCGGGTTCGGGGGTGGAGTCGACCGAGCCATGTAGCAATTATTACGCCCCCTCTTTCGTTTCGTTTCGGACTGGCAACTCGGGTACAATGGTTCCTGGATTATTACTCGCCTAATTTTCACTCACCACTACCACTACACCAGTGTGTGTGTGTGTTCAGTGCCAATCCTACCTAAAGTCAACTAACTTTATATTGCCTGTACGGACTCGATTTTGAATTTCGCATCGTTTCTTCTCCTTTGGTGCTCTCGAGCGAGCCGTCCGTGACTGCTAATCTGACTGAATTTGTTTTCTGATGCTTGTGCCTTTCTGACTGACCGCAGGAGGACGCCGTGCTTCGTTCTCAAATTGCACTCCATGGCACCGATAAGTATGTGCTGTTTTTTTTTGCTGATACCGGGTTACGAACGAACTTGTGGCTTCCCGATCTGACATTGCCTTTGGTTGTACTTCTTTGCTTTCTGTAGCTGGCCCATTATCGCGGCACAGTTCAAGGACAAGACGGCCAGGCAGTGCAGGCGGAGGTGCGCACGGTTCACGGACGAGACGACCGGACACTCCTTTGATTTCCGATGTTGCCTTTTTTTCCCGTTGTTTGATTCGATATCTTCTCTGGTTGCTGCTGCCGCAGATGGTACAATTATTTGAACTCTGAGTGCAAGAAAGGCGGCTGGTCCCAGGAAGAGGACATGCTATTGTGTGAGGTGAGATCTTGATATATTCTAGTAGGAGATTAACTGGTACACCCTGAGTTACTTACTTCATTCGAAACAAGAAACTGTTGATTCGACTTGCGATTTTCCAAACAATATGTACTAGTATGTTAGACCAATAACCAATGTTCTTTTGTTGGGATTTGTGCGATGGCTACTTCACTTGGGAACATAGAATCTGTGAATCGTTTGTTGATTGGAATTTATTCCCTTAAACATAATTCACATTAAGAATGGGATGGTACTGTGCTTTACCAGGACATGTCAATGATATGCTCTTGTCCATGAGAGGAGCCTAGAAGGGATTATGGCTTTGTTTAAAATTGCTTAGTAGTATCTTTTTGAATTGACTTGTAGTTTAGATATGAGAAAACATAATGTTGAAACAAGAAATCTCCTGTATTCATTGCTTTGCTGTTGACTATCACAGCTGTTTGCTTTGCTGTATATTCTTATCTACCTCTAACTTTTATGTAGGCTCAAAAGGTTCTTGGCAATAGGTGGACTGAGATAGCTAAGGTTGTCTCAGGAAGGTGCGATTTTTCATAGTAAATAAGTACTGTTTTCTGTGGAAAGAATGATAAATGATGAGACCATGTATGAAGATATCTGATTCCCATATTTCTTGTTACCTCCACCAGAACTGATAATGCAGTGAAGAATCGGTTTTCTACTCTATGCAAAAGGAGGGCCAAGGATGAGGACTCATATGCCGAAAATGGAACACCCTGTTCCGATGCAAATGCCAAACGGGTACTAACACAAATCGGACGCCTCACACCTGGTGCTGTTGAATCCCCACTTCCGATTAAGCATATAAGGTATACGGAATATCAGAAGATAGAAGAATCAGTTATGGATGCTAAGCAATGTAATGAGTAGACATGATTAATGGTTTTTTGGGCGTATTCTGCTGTTAGGTCCTGCAGTTCTGATTTGAAGGAGAACATCGGACCAAATATGAGATTATTTGGACAAGAAAAGAGCACACAAGATGCTCGTCAACCTCTTGCAATCATTTCGTCCAGCAATAGAGATAATGTGAAAATAAAGGAAACCCAAAATCTTTCTTCGAAAACAGCGGCAAAACAATTACTTGGTAGGGAAAAGAATTGTTAATCTGTCCCCCCTGGTTTCTGAACATTTAATTTTATTTGTATATCCTGTGTCAATGATGGATTCATGTCCATAATTTCAGGTGTGAAACACGAGGGTAATTTTCTGAACAAGGATGATCCAAAAGTTGCTACACTATTGCAGCAAGCTGACTTGCTTTCCTCTCTTGCGGCAAAAATCAAAACTGAGAATACAAGCGAAAGCATGGATGAAGCCTGGCAGGTTTGCAAACCGCAATTTAATGTTACGATGTTTTGAGCACTCTTCCTAGTAATAAACAAAGTTTTGTACACGACTTTCCCAGAAATTGCAGCATCATTTAATAAAAAAAGATGACAGTGAGATCTCAGAAAGTAGCATGTCTGGAATGGCTTCACTCTTAGACGAGCTCGATGATTTAATTGTCGACCCCTATGAGAACAAGGAGGAAGATGAAGAACAGAAGCAAAGGTAAATGAGGATCAAATACTCATCCTTTTGTTAAAAGCACGTATATTTCTTCTATTGCTGATCCATTATCACTCCATTGAACAGGGAGCAGAATGAACCAATTGATGAGAATGATGAACAAGGTAATGCTTCTTCACATGCTAGCAAGGCTTCCGATGAGAAGATGGATGATTGCCCAGTTGATATGGTCAAAGAAAACAATAGTCTTTGTCCAAACATGCTTTCTGGAAACATGGAACCTCACCCAGGTAAACTGCTATTGATCATTACTGAGGTAGATTAGGTTATAGAATATATAGTCTTCATCGATAAAAGTCCACTGAAACATTTGGCGCTGAAACAGGTACAGAAATACAAGCATCTGAAAAATTGAGCGAGGTTGCTGAAGATAGCATGCTTCAGTGCATGGAGTCAACTCCTCCTGTTGTAACAGATCTTGATGATTTAATTGTGGATCCCTATGAGAGTAAAGAGGAAGATGAACAGAAGTTAAGGTAAATGATGAATAATTGTTTGTCCTTTTAGCTGAATCGATCGCTTCAGTTTGTTGATGCATCATCATTCAAATGAACAGGGAGCAGAGCGAACAGATTGATGTGCATGGCGAGCACTCTAATGGTCCAGCAGAAACTAGCGTGGAGCTAACATCCAATGTGGCCCCTGTTCTAAAGATGGAAGACTGCCCAGTGGATAATTGCAGAGAAGATGACGGTCTTTGTATAAGCATGCTTTCTGGTTGTATGGAATCTTGCCCAGGTAACCTATGCCATTGATCAAAGATAAGCAGATTTTGTTTCACACACATTAAAAAAATCACTGAAACTCTTGAGGCTAATACAGGTGCCGATAATCCAGCATCTGAATATTTGTGCGAGATTGCTGAAGATAGCATGCTTGCAAGTGTGGAATCTGTCTCCCTTGTCCAAACAAATTTTCAGAGTGAAGAATGTGCAGAATTACCTGCATTGGAGAACCTTAGCGAGGTTGCTGAAGATAGCAGGCTCCAGGGTAATGAGTTCACCACCCCTAATCACACAGTTCTCCATGCAAAAACAAGTGTGTCCGTGCCTCCGAAGTTTGGTGAGGCTGGGAAAGATAGTAAGCTACCTGCTATGGAGTTCACATCTCCTGCTCACACGGTTCCAACATTCCAGCCTTACGAAGCAGACATGCCTACTCCAAAATTTACTGCTAGTGTAAGCTTCATATTTCACAGAAAACAATTTACCTGAATAAATAAGTCTCATATGCCTTGTAGAAGCTGCTCACATTTTCTTTCTTGATCTTTCCAGGAGAGAAATTTTCTGCTTTCTGTACTGGAATTGACCTCACCTGGGTCGAAGCCTGAAACTTCTCAGCAACCTTCTTGCAAAAGGGCTCTTCTTAATAGCCTTTGACATGAATTGCACGGTATCCATGACCAAAAGAATGCTCTCTCAGCATTAAGAATTTGGTTTCCTTGTATTGGTTATTCTTCATACTATTGTTTGCATAAAGTGTGCCGACCACTTTTTTTGGTCAGGTCGTTCCGATGAGATCTTTGTTCTCATGGGTCTCATAGTTTGGTTTGTCTTGTTCTGTGTATATATTGCATTGGCGGTCTTGTAGTAGCATACAAAAGTTGAAGTGGGGGTTCGTCCAAGAGTTTACGACTTGTATTCAAGATATAGAATAAGTAATATTCTGTGTAATTAACTCTTGTAATTGTTCTTTCGGGTGCAAGATATATTGGATTGGTGTGTACTGGACTTAGTGATGTATGGTTTTCTTTTGTTGAGCTTTGTTTTTACTTCGGACGAAAAATATACAGTGTATGATTCCTGTCGTTTGGTACTAATGCTCAGTTGAACCTTGTTTACTGTTCAGTGTTCACTTCCAAAATCCATCGTGTATTGGAACCGGTTCCTGTAGTAACTATATATAAAGTTAGGTCACTGACATATGGACCTGGTCCTACGGTGATCTACAGTTAATACAGATGATCCTTTGTCCTGTATTGTACCTCAGCTAAACAATGAACGCTTTTACCAGGCATCATTCCCGCTTTTATTGAAAGCGAAAAGCTAGAAAATGATTTAAAAAAGAAAAGCTAGAAAAGACGCTGTGATAGGACAAAAGAATGATGTGAGCTTCAAGCCCAGCATCGCTTCTTCAGGATAAGGTTGGGCGTCTTGACTTGGTCGATCCTGGCTGCGATGATGTACTAGTTTACGGTGAGGCCGCGCCGGCGGAGGGCGTGGAGAGCTCCGTCCTCACCTGGTTGGGCACCTTCAATACGAGCTCGGCCGGCGGGTGGTCGGCGCCGTCGAGCGCGGCGTTGATCCTGGCCGCAGGCCTCGTCCCGCACCTGCAACCGCGCGGGCTTCTCTTCGTTCTCGTCGAGGAGTAGCCTCCACCCGACGACCCTGTGGAGGAGCCTCCGCGCGTCGTCGACGGAGAGCGGCACCGGGTCCTGCTCGGACCCACGTGTCAGCGGCCCGCCGCTACGTCATCCGTGGGAATCAGGATGCGGTGGAGCGTGTCCGTGTTGCCCAGCGTCTTGTCGGCGAAGTTGCTCTCGATCTCCGCCGGGAAAGGGTTCCGCGCGCCCATCGCTGAGTATGTTTCTAGTGGTGGTCGGGCTGTATTTTATTCTCTCTAAGTCACGTTAGCTTTATCATTTCATACGGTTTTAACAGTAAACAGCTTTTATACTACATCTTATTAGCATCAGTTTTCTCTTTTTGCAGTCAGCATCACCATTTCAGACTAATTATTTTAAAATTTAATTCATAGATAACGAATTTAAGAAATCAATCTAACTTTATTCGATTTAAAATTTTAGAACGATACATAAAACTTAAAAATAAAAATTACATAATAGATTAAAAAGAAAATTACATAATGATTAAATAAAAAAGATATATTAAGCTAGTGGAATGTGTTACACATATGCTCGATCAAGTCGGATTGAATGTTCAAAAATATCAATTCAAAAGTAAAATGTGCCTTTCTTTGAAGAATGTTTGTGAGACTAGTCGGTGCCTTATAAGTGACGGGTGGAGCAATGACGAAAGTGACAGTGTGATAGTTGTCATCATAGCCGATGTCTCTCTCATCATCGATGATCATGCTGTGCAGGACAATGCAACCATGCATGATCAAATCGGAATGCGCGGAGAGTATGACCGGTCAGGAATGACTAGTATGTTGAACCTCTTCTTCAGTAAGCCGAAAGCTCACTCCACATCTTTTCTCACCGGTGCTTGGTTCATTGAGAATAATCGATGCTTCTTTTATTGAGGAACAGTGACACTTTTCATGAATACTAGTCAGGAGTGATATATGCCATCTGTGAGATAGTATCTCATATGGTGCTCACGACCATTAACAGTGAAGGACACTTCAGGAGTGTGTCCTCTTATGACATCAATGAACAATAGAAATTGATTGAGCACATTGATGTTGTTGTTAGAATCGATGACTAAAAGAAGCATGCCTAACATACTGTGAAATCCACTCTCTTCTGGCTTGACTAGTAAACGCTGAGTATTAACGACTGTAGGACGACATAAGAACTCGTCCAAGAAACACTCATTGATGCCCGAACAGTAATACTGTAGACATTTTAGGACGGTAGTTTTACCTAACTTCATATACTCATCTATAGTACTTACGGTCATGCCATAAGTTAATTGACGTAGAGCTTTTGCAACGCAGTCGATCCAACACGACTAGTTGCATCATACCTCTCACAAAAATATGAAGATGTTTCACTAAGCATATGCATAATGGTTATGAAAATAGTCTTTCACATATGATACCTCCAACGGAAGTAGGACGGGGGCACACGCAATTATCATCGAAGTAGTCGTGCCGCAGCCTAAAATGAATCGCTTCACGATCACGGTTGACGTATCGTTGATGACGCTTTGACCCTCGTGTTGACGAAGAAGCGGCGATAGTCACGACTTCTTTCACTTGCAACATGCTCATTGCTTCTTTCATACCGCCCTGAAACACCATGGTGAGTTGATTCTCCATTTCACTTGAGTTAGATATAGATATTGTGTGTGTGAAGAAGAGAGTAAAAATATGATAGAAGTGTTAAATGAGCTCAAATCATGAGGGGAATATTTATAGGGTGGAGAGGAGGACGAGATTTAAAAATTTTAGGATTTTTTTGGAATTTTTGAAGACATAACGAAAGAACGACTGATTTTTTAGTTCAAACAGTAAAATTTCAATTCAAACACCACCGGGTGCTACCAACCAGTTCAGCTCCAACGTGAACGGTGACTGAGCAATAGCGCCGAGCAGATGGGCGCTACCACCCGCCACTGAAAGGTGTCCGCCATCACCAGCACGATGCGCATCCTCGACAGCTCCGGGCACCACTGCTAGTCTTAGCAGTAGGCACTGCCTCGCTGCCGGAGGCCGGACAAAGCTTGTGCCGCGTATGGAGGCGGCAACCGGTGGCGCGAGGAAGAGCGTGAGCGCAGGGAGGAGGCTGGTGGCCCAACGCTATCGACCATTTTTCGGCCCACTTAACTACGAAGCCCAGGTAAAGGGAATCCAAGGAAGAGCACGTGCACTTATTCCGGCCCAGAAATCCGCCAGGCCCAAGTAAGCGGGATCCGAGGAAACTAGGGCCACGTGTACTTTTCAACCTGGCCCGCCTCCCTTTCCTTAGTATTCGCTTCACTTCCTCCTCACTTCCCGCCCGCCAGCCCGGAGCGAACGCCGATGGCAGCGTGACCTCGAGGGCGAGAGCGGCGGAGCGTACCGTGGTCTGTGGACTCCTAGAAACTTCCACCGATGCAGGGTGAGCACCAATCTCGTATGGTAGTTTCAAATCCCTCATGGTTTGGACCCCAGTTTTAATTTTCTGCGTTTTTTTTTGTTTTCGATTCCTGCCAAAAGCCAGCAGAGCTTGTCTAATCTGTGTGGTGTTGCCGAGGTTTTTCTTCGAGAAAGATTTTCCCGGTTTCGATTTCATGGGGCTCCCAACTCGACCTGTTGCTGATTTTTATTCCTTGGACTATTTTGATGATTTTGACCTATCAGTTCCGGCTGCGCTGTTCAAAGGTTCGGATCCTACGAACAGTTCGCTTGCATCGGATTGGGTAGTTCGCTTGCATCGGATTGGGTCTGTGATCCGGCTAGCGCTATAATTTCGCCGCTCATTTCTTCGATCGCCATTTAATTTATTTTTTTAATTTGATTTTTTTTCCAAACTCAAACCGTTGATACAACGAAATCGTTTGATTCGTCTTCCTCATGCGAGCCTCGGTTTACTCAGGACTCCGTAACTGCCGCCTCGTTGGTCGCGTGTCGGTTCCCGAGATAAAAATCAGTGTTCTCCCCCCCCGAATCGTAGTATACACAATTCGGAGCAGCCCTAATTTTTCCGGTTAAATTTCCAAATCCCCTATCCGCGAATCTCTCTGGTTTCCCTAAATCTCGTCGCCCCCGTTGCGTTAACCGTAGTCGCCGTGGTGGGCTGTGCAGGAGTCATGGGCGAGAGCTACGGGAGCGCTGCGATGGATTTTGAGTTCGTCCCCGCGTCCCCCGACAGCAGGTGGATGGGCGAGACGGCGGCGCGGCGGCGGCAGCGCCGCCTCTCTTCGCCGTCGCTGAGGGCCTTCCTCACGCCGGCCTTCGAGGCGATGGCTGGTAGGGAGGGTGGCGCGTCCGGGTACTCTTCCTCGTCGTTGGGCGGGCTGGACCTTGGGTTGGACGCCTCTCTCCTCCGCTACCGCCGCGCCTACTTCGACGCCACCGCGGACCTGGACAGCCGCGTCCTGCACTTCTCCCCGCAGTCCGCTCCGCCGCCACCGCTGCCGCCCCAAGCGAGGATGGCGTATCCGGTGGCGGACGATGGGATTTGGGCACATGGTGCCTACCACTACGGCAACAAACATGAGGTAATTCTGCTGCTTAACAGATCCAGTTTCACTGACATGTTGGTCCCGTCTGTAATTAGCAGAACTGCAGAAGTACCTAGCTTGGGTTGAGGTACTAATGGTTTCCGATTCGTTATAGTGGTTGGACCGTTGGACTATTTAGATTGATTAATTTCGTAGATGCGAGATTCAATGCTTTCTATTTTTGTTAGTCAAATAAATGCTATTATTCTTCATGGAAACATGAGAATGTCCCTGAAATAATATCATCTGAATGTGGCATGTAATTGCACAATGCTGTATTTTATTTGCCTAAACAATAACCGTACTTATGATGACCCTAGATCATGGGAACGTATCCTGTGCTCAAAGCATATGCACATATAAAATCTAGGTCATCCCTCCCACATCCAACGGTACTTGGTGTTTTTGTGATTTCCCCCTCCCACCTTCCCTCCTGTAGAAAATGCACACATAAATGCAAAAATACCTTCTACGAGAGGGGAGGTGGCAGGGGAAATCGTAAAAACATCAGGTATCGTTGGATGTGTGAGGAATGATTCAGATTTTATGTATGCATATGTGCACCGTACCCTTTTGACCATAGGATACGATCCTTTAGATCATATATATTTTGACTGTTTCTATGTAACATGTCAACCAAATTTGCATGCATTTGTGGGCATGCCACCAAAATAACAAGAGGTTCTGGTGAGACCTTCCACCCTGACACCTCTAAAAACATATTCTTGTAGGTATAAACACTGTTTGTTTCTGCATACTAGGAAATTTTGTGGTCCATGATGCCACCCCTGCTGACACCTCAAAAACATTTTCTCCCTGATTTCAAGTCGACGACTAGTAGTCCAGTCGACCCAGCAGCAGCGACTGGGAAGACCGACTCGACTTTCGGAGCAAGCTGTCTGACTTGCCGATGACTTGTAGACTTGGGTCAACTTGCATGTGTTAGTCGGTCAACTTGCTTCCCAACTTTCTTCCCAATCAGCCCATTAATCCTCGAAGTCAGCACAAAGCCCATTTAACTCGAAACCCTAGTCCCTACATCAAAACTAGGCAACAATGCACATCTCTCATGCCCTTCCTCTCTCCCATGAGCGCCGCCTTCTGCTCTCTCCCGTGTGTGCCGCTTGGCTGCCACCTCCTTCTCTCTCCCTTGAGCGCCGCTTGGCCGCCACCTCCTGGTCTCTCCCTTCCACCATCTGTTGGCCGCTGCCCCCC
>VSTD030002793.1:0-11476 GCA_008808055.3 Sporobolus alterniflorus
ATGGCACACCTGAAGCGGACGCGGCGGAGCTCGCGGGTGCCATCGCCGAGCTCGCGGATGGTGAGGCACACGCCTGGGTCGTCCTCCTCTATCCACTCCGTCGTTCCCATGTCGCTCGCGTTGCTGACGGACACGGAGGCCTCATCACGGGACGGGGTGGTGGTCCGCGACGGGTCGTAGGACGACGACGGGCCGCCGTCGCCGCCCATGGCTGATGACGAACCGGCCTCCGCGTTGTTGAGCATGTTGAAGTGGTGCGCCCAGATGTGGTCGGACGGATCGGGCACCGCCGTGGACGGGTAGTACGCCGCCCTGGTGGAGGACGAAGAGCCCCCTGGCGTGATCTGGGGGGCCGGTTCTTTGCCCGCTGCCGTCATGGCTACCGGGCTGTTCCTAGTCGTCGACCCGCCACGGGAGTAGGACGAGTCTCTCTGCATCAAGTTAACAAGGCAGATCGATTATGGAGTTTATATATGATGATGATGAACAAAACAATTCAAAGTGAACGACAACAACAAGACACGTAGTATATGTGTGTATACCGACCATCACGGAGGAGGCCGGAGTGGAGGCTCCCTGCTGCTGGCCGCTGAACGTCGTCACGTTGTACAGCTCCACTATGCGGCCGTAGTTCTCGCCCCACCACCGCTGCGCCTCCCACTTGTCGAAAATCTCCCGGCTACACGTTGGCGCGCGTGCGCACAGTACACAGGGTCGCAGCAGAGAACAAGGACGAGTCAGTTTACCATGCAAGTGTGCTGTGTGCGTGCCCTCCTGTGATCTGAACTGCTAAACAAGGCGAGTGTAACGGTACCTGAAACGAATGCGCTTGAGGTCGTTGCAACCGCCGGAGAGCGTGACGAAGGTGATCTGGACGCCGGGCTCCACCTGCGCCGTCCACTCCCTGCTCAGGGCGACCTCTTCCGCAGCGACGATCCCTTCCCCTTCGACGCTACCGCTCACGCCAGGGCGCTTGCCCCCTCCGTGTTGCTGCCATTCGCGGTTGCTCCTTGCTGCACCTGTTGCCGCCAATGTCGACGTCCTACTGTAGTAGTCCTCGCCGTGAACGACCCTTCTGCTCGCCGGCGCGGAGCCCTTGTCGTCGATGAAGCCTGGGTAGGGGCGGCGGTAGTTCCAGCTCCCAAACGCCGGCGGAGTGCCCGGCACCTCGCCCTTGTACTGCTTGTTGCAGCCGCCAGAGAACTTGAGCACCATGTCCTTGAACTGAAGACAGCACATCGCATCGTGAGAGAGAGGCTAGTCAACCACTGGCCACTCCCACTCACTCACAGGCAGGCCACGACACAGGTAACAAGTGTAATGCACGTAAGCTCTGACTCGAACTAGCAGATAAGTAGCAGCGATCAACCATCATATATTAAAATCAGGGAAACAAAACACAAAAAGTCAACAACAACAATAATTGAAGAAACGGAGGGAGTAAGTAATGATGGAGCACAGTACTCAACAAAGCAAAGCATAACCCGTAACGCACACACGCTTAAATGAAAGCAGCTAGCTAGGTCAATTAGATCAGTGAAGACGGCTCCAGACACACAGAGGACCACTGTAGCTTCGGGACGCAGGAGGGAAATCAAATCTTTAACCTTTTGTCGGAAACAAGGAACCCACCCTATGCGCAGTCACAGTGTCATGCATGCCTCATTCCGGGCAGCTAAGCTAATAATGGCGGCGCCAAAGGCACCCACGCAGTAATGCGATGCATTCTGCGTTGCGTGCGCCGCCTGGAAAGACAGCAAGCGGAACAGATGCTTTTGGGTCGGCCGCCGACGTGGCCGTAGGCCGTGCCAGGCCGAGGACCGCGCACACCACGGCCTTTATTCGATGACGAATGCACGGACCGCGAGCAAGCCAGTCCCAGCGGCGCAGGTGGTGGATATTAAAAAGAAGTTTTTCTAGGGTATCCCAGAGATGTATCTAAAGTTTGTTTTAATCTAAGCTGTTAATTTTTATTATAGTATTAATAATTTTAGTATCTATCTCACACTAATTTAATACTGATCCACCATTTAAAATACATCTCAATAGATACCTTTCTATTTTTAACTATTAGACCAAAATAAATAAATAAATCATATTAATTATACATAGTAGCAAAACTTAAAAAGAAATACATGACAACCCTTTTAGTTCCATGTATGAGAGGCAAAGAGGCAGCTGTGGCGTGATCCAGTTCCAGCTCCAGGGCGCACAGCACGACAGTAATGCATATGGCCTTTTTCTTTTGGGCAAATATAATGAATGAGTGTGGCCATGGTCCGTGACAAGCGATCACTAGCTCTGGAGTGAATAAAGGGAGGAGAGAATGTTGGGAGCAAAAATCAAATGAAGGCAGAGGCAAAGTGTGGCAAGCTGCAAAAGATGTTAGTAAGGGGGACGTGAATGAGGATCCAAGCAAAGAAAGAAAGGGGCTAGTAGGGGCCTTCAGCCTTCTCCGGCCCCCACCACTCATGTCGTCGATCCCCCCTCCCTTGACCAGCTTTCTGAACACCGTGAGCATGTATGCAGTAGTGCTGGTTTAGACGTACGACCGCTGCTAAAAGATCCAACACAACACAAGCGACTGGAGCGCCGTCACTCATCGCGTTCCACTTTTAGGCATGCATGCATGGTTTTGCAACTGTGTCCTATCACTGTCGTTAATAAAGGTTGGCTTGCTCCCTGACAACAAAACCGTTTGTTGCAGCTACTGACTGCGAGGACTCCGGCCGGTCACCATCTCAGTATCCATGCCTTTGAGCACAGAGCAGGCAACACCGCAACAACGGTAGGCTGGTGATGAACCGAGAACGGAACAATGGCTGCTTGTGATTAAGCTGCCGGCCGGGGGCAGGGACAGAGAAAAATGACGCGAAGCTAGTAGATGTGGAAGACGACACGAGCTGATGCCTGATCGAGCCGTTGATGGATTAGTTGATCGCGTTGAGTGGGGCGGCGAAACTACTCCTATGACGCTGCAGCCGCAGTGAGCGAGCTCTGGAAGAGGCATGCGAGCAGCGAGCAGGCGAGGGAATGGCGACGCATCCTTCCTCTGTCTCTTGCTGCAAGCACC
The DNA here is from genome assembly GCA_008808055.3 of Sporobolus alterniflorus. Taxonomy (NCBI): domain Eukaryota; kingdom Viridiplantae; phylum Streptophyta; class Magnoliopsida; order Poales; family Poaceae; genus Sporobolus; species Sporobolus alterniflorus. Next base: position 3,074 of record VSTD030002793.1, read on the forward strand.
GGCGACCTTTGATGAACGCCTTGCTGTCATGATCTGAGCCAGTTGTTGGACGACTCGCGAGTAAGAATTCAATTCGGTTGCGGCACGGACAGCGCTCCCCATGCGCCGCCACGCTTGGGCGGGCAGTTCCTAGGCGCGCGGGCGGCGTTAGCACTGTGTGGTGTGCAGCAGCAGCAGCAGCTCGTGCGTGGCAGAGAGGACGGACGCTCGACGTCTCCCTCCCTCTACTTGCTGAGACTGAGCCGACTCTGGCACCACATTACTGACGAGATGGAGGCGAGTGCTTCAAAAGAGTAACACGAACAGCGTACCCTTTTGGATATACTCCAGTATAGAAAACACATGTAGTAGAGCAGCGGCAGCAGAGGTAGAAGGGATGGGGATGGTACCTGTGAGGTCAGAGACTTGACGGCATCTTTGCCGTGCAGCATGGCCGCGGCACGGGGACCGTCCTCCCCGCCTTCCTTGGCGGAGCACGCGATGCATGCCTGCATCTTCGCGCGTCTCAGTTGCTGCCAGCACAAGTCACCACTGCTCTAGAGAGAGCTACACCCTCCGATCCGGTCCTGCATATATAATGGCGTCGCTCAAACCATTATTCAAGCTCATTATCTCCAAGTAGTAACCTAATTAAGATCACGCCAATTCAGCCGGCCGGGTCGCCGTAGTAGTACTAGAAAACGCAAGATATAGGAATGATGATGGTGGTGATAAGTAAATGCGTGCAAGAACTGTATATGGGGGCATCGATCGTTTCTACATACGTACGAGGGAGTGCGGTCCTAAATAAACTGTGAAAATAGGGACTAGAGCTAGCTTGTCGCAGTCACACACGTCGCCGGCGCTAAACGGGGGCAGTGCGCAGGCATGCATGCAGTGAAAGACATACGGAGTAGTACTCGGTAGTACTACGTAAACAAATACTGTCCGCACGATCGAGCAAAAGCGAAGCAACAAGCAAGGAACGACCCATGCTTCCCGTCCCGATGGCAGCTAGCACCCACGCAGGCTATATTCTAATGCGAAGCAGTTGAGAAACTACGCAGAAACACGAAACGGTAGAAAAAAAAAGAGTTACTGTACTAGGACTAGCCCTCTGCATGGAAAATGGCATTGGCATGACGGCACCGCAAACTGCATATATAGCGGCATGCATGTAAATACCACAGGCATACACCGTCAGTGAGAAGCTTCCGATGCCCGTTTTCTTATGGCCACCACCACGCCATCGCCGTGCACGGGCACCTGACAGGGACGACAGGCGCGTATGGGGAAGACTCCGAGCAGCAGCTCGCCACAAGAGGCGCGCGCGCGGTGGCAATCCGGCAGGACAGTAATCCGTATTTAAATTGTTTTTGTTGTTTATTTATATTTATATTTGATCAGTCATTTTATTTAAAATAAAAATTAATGTGTATATTATAATTTTTTATCACTAATGACAATTGAAATATTATTTATAATTTTATACATTTTAATTAATAATTTAAATAAGATGAATAATCAAGTATAGAGAAAAAAAATCAACAACAACAATTTAAATGTTAGAGCAAAAACCGCCGGCGAAAACCAGCGGAACCGGCCGGTACCAATTTTATAAAACTGCCGGTTTTGCCCTGTTTTTGTTTGGTTTTCACCTATTTTCGACAAAAACCGTCGGAATGGGAATCAACATATTGCCTAGACTTTATTGATCTTCTCAGGCGCTGGGCCTGGTTAAAGCGGCCACTCAGGATTCGGGCAACTGCAGGCCGGACCCGCGTAGGATTTACTACTACCTTTTCTTTTGAACTGCAATTTTTTAACCTCGTTATTCCTAATGGTGAGAGTTTAAAACATGCTATATATACACTCCTACGCGTGATACTTGGCTGCTGTCCTCCCAACAAACCTTAAACGGGGGTGATAATTAGGATATGCATTGATGAAGCTAACTGACGGTCAGCGATGCACTTCTCTGAATCGCAACGGAAAAAAGGAAAAAAATCCCCTGAGCTTTGAAGGTGTCATAAGGCAATGGTAGACGAGAGAAAGCGATTCCGGTGCATCCTTTTGCGAAGCCAAAGAACTTGGCAAGATAAAGGTTTGTAAAAAAAAACACGCAAGAAAACAGGCGGTGGTGAAGAAGAGAGCATGCCAAAGGCCAAACCAAAACTGGAGCAGATCGACTTGGCGCGAACACATACCACTATGTCGTCGATCTTGTGTTGAGAGCGCTGAAGAAGAAGAAGAACTCCCAATCAATCCATGGTGGCCGGAACAACCGGGTGACGTACTACGGCAAAAATGAACACTGTATTTTGAGAGCGAAAGATTGTTTAAAATTGGGAACAACCCAGCTCTTGGGAAAAAGGGAGTCCATGGAAGAAGCAAGGCAGAGGATGGCTTACCAGCCGAGGAAGCAAGGCACCCACGCTCGCCCGTATGGATGAATCGGATCTCCAACGAAGAGGAGGATGGCGGAGAAGGATGCAGCAGATGAGTAGAGGGACGACGGAGAGGTTGTCTGCCTTGTGATTGGCTGATCTGCGTTGGGTGCGGTGTGGTGTGGGTTTCGAGCTTTTAAGCGTTCTTTGCGCGTGGAAGGGGGCGCGGCACTGGCATGCCGATTGCAGCCGCCAGCCAGGCGGCCTTGCGTGCGCTTGTTTGGCTTGGTTTTGTATCCAGCTCTTGTACCGGGGGGTCGTTATATCTGGACATGACCTCGCGTTGTTACAGCAGATGAAAGTATGTTACAGCATTATTTTCAATAATGAGTAGTATATTTAGATACTATAATTTAATTTACTTACTAGTTTATTAATTTTGAGGACTAAAGAAAATTGTTCTCTCTCAGACATGTTATTAGAAAAGAAATCATACTATTAAAAAATAAAAAGTTGATGATTATATAAAAAATGAGGATAGTGTCCTAATAGTTGAGCCAGTATATTTAGTACCTGACAGATTGAGTCCTATAATCATTTAATACTTTTTTTTGTAAAATAAGACCATTATTAATGATTGTTTTATAAATTTAAGCCCTATATTCTAAAATACTATGTGGTTTAGGATCTTTATTGGATGTGCTATTACGTTATTATTTAATAATCTCCTCTTGATGAAAAGGATGAAAGTCAAGAAGAGCTAAATTTTGAGGAGAATTGTATTAGCAACCCTTCAATTAATATTCGCCACCGATGCTTTGCTATTCGCTCTCGTCGGGCGTTTTAGACTCTCGTCTCCTAAAAACTTAAATTCACGCCAAATAATCATCACCGCTAGTTAGTCCAAACCTCACTGGCTCATTGCGTTGCCCAATCGCCGCGCTTTGGCTAAATTCTTATTTGTCCTATGCTCCACGGATATCGCCACAAAACTTCCGTTTGAGGCGTCTGTTACCTCTTCATTGACGTGCCCGCTAAAGTTACGTTGTACCTGATTCCATCATCGTATCTAGCATAGCGCACCGATAAGCTTAATCACACCGCGTGATAGAGGGAACGTTTTTTGGTCGGCGGTGACTCCATAGGCTGGTACCGACAAGAGATTTTTTATCATAATTTGTTAGGTCAAAATTATGACAACAACCACCCTAAAAATGATTGCATCCACACGAGCAAAAAAAATTAGATCACATAGATACTGTCGGCATCCTACAGATCGGGTACCCTTATACATAAGATTTAAAAGATCAGTTTCACGGCTCTAGATTCGTTCCCGGTGTCAGGAGGTTCTATCCCCGCCACATGCCCCGAGGCATAGAGCACGTCACCCATCAAAAGAGGGCTCTGGTGTCATCATGTGCCTTATGACACAGAGCGCGCCACCCGTCAAGAAAGGGTTCCGGTGTCACCACATGCCTCGAGGCACCGTGCGCGCCACTCGCCTCGAGAGGGCTCTGGTGTTGCCACATGCGTTGAGGCACCGAGCCCATCACCCGACAGAAGAAGGCTTCAGAGTCACCACATGCCTTGTGGCTCCAGGCCCGCCCCCTGCGCAAGGAGGCTTTGGCATCGTCGCGTGGCCGAGGCACCAGGACCACCGTCCGACAGGACTCCGGTACCAGCACGTGTCCTGTGGCTCTAGACCCGCCTCTTGGTGCGGGAGGGCTCCGGAGCCACCACGTGCCCAGTGGTTCTCGCCCCCCGGGCGTACCCGTGCGTTCCCAAGACGCCTAACATCAGGCCTATCGTGGCCTCACCAGGCACGTGGTGCAGGCAGCGCATTAAATACATATGTGACAGACCATACGCAGCGTATGACAAACATTAAATGCGTACAAGATATTGGCACGGCAGGACGGCGACAGAACAGTGCAGACCTACCAGACGTACGCAACGGGTAAGCAATAGTGCGAGGTGACCTGACGCCACAACGCAGCAAAGTCGCTATAGTACCTGGTGACCCAGACTAAATCACACATGGCGAGATGTGGCATGATGATGTGACATGGCATTCATTCGGTCATCAGCACCATCATTGGCTATTCCTACCTATGGTGCCCCTACGACATAGGTTGCAACCGCCCTGGGGCCACCTATCGGGCCCTGGGGCGCAATGTGACCGCAATAGCTTTGTGCTATAAAAGGCTACAGCAGGTGTTAGAACACTAAAGGCCAGACAAGGCAACCAAGAAGAAAGCCAACACTTGAGCAATACAACTTCCATTCTCTCGTGGACGTAGGGTGTTACGCTCCGGCGGCCCGAACCACGTAAATCTTAGTGTTCATCGTGTTCATCCATAGCGAGCCCTAGAGACTTAAGCCATCTCCAACAAAGAACCACAGCGGGTTGCCCTTGTAGCAGTGTCAGTGAAAGTGTCGTAAAACCACTTCAATATTTGGCACATCAGGAAAGGGCTTTTTGTCGTTCTGGGTGTTCCACCTTCACCAACATGGTGGACATACACTCCATAACTGCTTCCTCTCACCCCTCTCGCCGAGTGCAAGAGACGGAGAGAGAGGTTACTTACCGCTCTCGGGCGGGAAGATCCTGATGCACTGGTGGCCACTCTATGGCCACGATAGCCACAACTGCTACTTAGCACCAGCACTCGGTCGGGATGGTCCAGACATCGCCGCCAGCGGCGGGTGTCGAGGCCACACTGGTCGCTGCTCACTGGTTGCTCAACAACCCACCGTCGGCACACGCCTCCCCATCAGTCACAGAGCAGTGGCGCCACGATGCTCATCGTCGCGGCCATCAACACCCCGCATCATGAAGAAGGGCGGCAGGAGCCGACGGCAGCGCATTCATGCTCCCCCTCGGCTGCGCGCGCAACGCCATCTGCTTGTGTGCCTCATCAGGCGCATGTACTCCCGAGCATTGCGACGACCGACCTCCATGATGAGCTCATCCGCCGCTGCCGGGGCAAGGATAGTCACATCACCATTGAGCGCTACCGTGAAAGGCGACGCAATATTGAGGGCCGCAACCTCGAGAGAGATTTTGAATCTCTTATGCCAGCACGAGAGGTGCCCGCGGCGCGTGCCATGCGATGCCCTAGCTCTCCAGCGGGCTCTAGGGGGTGTATGGCACTTGTACCGCATCTTCGGATGGTGGTCTGACCCCACCGAATTTCTGCATATCTACTCCACCTCCATCCTCACTACATGAGGAGATGACGCCATCATGGCCAACTATTTCCCGGTTGCCCTAATTGGGACGACGCGGTCATGGCTCATGAACCTGCCTGAGGGCACTCTCACCTCTTGGCAGGAGCTGTGCCATCAGTTCACAGCCAACTTTGAGAGTGCATATGCGCGGCCGAGCAATGAGACTGATCTATGCGCCATGCGACAGCGTCCGAGGGAATCTCTGCTCTCCTTCATCCAGTGGTTCTCTCAGTTTCACAACACTATTCCTTATATTTCCAATGCTTCTGTTGTAGCCACGTTTCACCAGGGTGTGAGGGATGAGAAGATGCTGGAAAAGCTCACCATGCATGACATCCAAGACGTCGTGGAGCTTTTCAGCCTGGCGGACAAATGCGCCAGTGCCGTAGAGGGCCGTGCCTGGCATGCCCAGCCTACTCCAGAAGTTGGGAAGGCTGCTGTCTAGGGTGGTGGCAGCAAGAACAAAAAGAAGAAGAAGAAGGCCGGCGGCAGTAACCAGCTGCTAGCCGGGGCTCCTACCATCGCAGTTGCTGCTGCCGCGGCGGGTGGGGGCCGAGGTCCCCGAGGTGACGAGCGCCCCCGTCAAGCATCCGACAGCGATGACGGAGGGACGCGTTGTCTAGTGCACAACTCCACACACCACAGCGCCGAGGAGTGCCAGGAAATCAAGAAGCTCGTAGAACAGTACCGCAAGCAGCTGAAGCAGCAGCGCGGCGACGGTGCGCCTTCCCGTCAGTGAGAGGGCAAACAGAAGGCAGACGTTGAAGAGGACAAAATGGGGTTCTAGAAAGCCAAAAGGGACCTCAAGGTCGTATATGGCTATCCTAACTCTGAGTCCAGTGACAACGAGCATCGCAAGACGCTCTATGTTATGTTCGGAGGCTCTTGGGACATCACCTCCCGTCGCATTGTCAGGAACCTATGCTAAGAGGTGGCGGTGGCCATGCCTGCCCCAAGGGCAGCCCCACACCACATGTGGATGGAGACGTCGATTAGCTTCGATGCCTCTGACTGCCCTAAGAGCATGGCAGGGGCCGGGCAGCTCCCGTTGCTTGTCTCCCTGACCATCGTCAATGCCAAGTTGTACCACGTCCTTATCGATGGTGGTGCATCGCTGAATCTGATTAGCTTGGCAGCTTTCAAAAAGCTGCAGATACCGATGTTGAAACTCCAGCCGTCGCATCCATTCTTCGGGGTGGGCCCAGTACCGGTCATTCTGTGCAGATGTATCTCCCTCTCGGTCACATTTGGGACGCCTGAGAACTTCCGCACGGAAAGTGTCCCGTTCGACGTCGCGGAGGTCAGCCTCCCCTTCAATACCATTTTGGGCAGGCCGGCCCTGTACCAATTTATGGGAGTTGCCCATTATGGGTATCTGGTCTTAAAGATGCCTTCCCCCAATGACGTCCTTAAGATCCGCGGAGACCGCGAGGGTGGCGTCTCTGCACTGGAAATGCTCCAAGCTCTGGTTGCGCAGCATGAGGCTGCAGCCGGACCAGGGAGTCCAGACCTGGCACCTTTGAGCTCACGCCAGCATGGCTCATCATCAGCACCCTACGTGTAGGCCTCTAGCAAAGAGGATGTCCCCGTGAAGACTGTTCAGATCAGGGCGGATGCTGCCCAGACCACCCACATCACAGGCGATCTGGACAGCAAATAGGAACTCGCGCTCGTCACCTTCATCCGGGCTAATGTGGACGTGTTTGCCTGGCAACCGTTGTAGATGCCTGGGATCCCTAGGGAGGTGATTGAGCACCATCTAAAGATCAACCCTGACGCCAGGCTGATCCAACAGAAGCCCCAAAAGCAGTCCATTGAGCGGCAAAATTTTATCCGAGAGGAGATTAAGAAGCTGCTTGATGCTGGCTTTATCCGGGAGGTCCACCACCCACGGTGGCTGGCCAACCCTGTTATCGTCCCCAAGGCTGATGGGAAGTTTCGAATGTGCATTGACTACACTAGTCTCAATAAGGCATGTTCAAAAGACTCTTTTTCTCTTCCACGAATAAATCAAATCATGGATTTTACTTCTGGTTGTGATCTGTTGTGCTTCCTAGATGCCTGTTTTGGTTTCCATCAAATACCAATATCTAGGGAGGATGAAGAACATACTGCATTTGTAACAGTAGATGACCTCTTTTGCTATGTCTCCATGCCTTATGATCTTAAGAATGCTCTTCTGCTTTTGTGCGTGTTATGCATAAGACATTCGGTGGCCTCATTAGAGACTTGATAGAAGTGTATGTCGATGACATCGTTGTCAAAAATTAAGTCATGTGCATCTCTATTAGACGACCTCACCCAGGTCTTTGATAGGTTGCGAACAACTCATACCAAGCTGAATACGGACAAATATGTGTTTGGGGTCACTGCGGGCAAGCTGCTTGGTTTCTTGGTTTCCAACCGGGGAATTGAGGCAAACCCAGAAAAGATCAGGACGATTGAAGCGATGCGGTTTTCTGCCCGCATCAAGGATGTGCACAAGCTCATGGGTTGCTTGGCTACGCTGAGCTGGTTTATCTCTAGACTGGCTGAGCGAGCTCTCCCGTTTTTTCAAGATTTTGCGCAAGTCTGGATCTTTCATCTGGACTGATGAGGCAGAAGAAGTGTTCCAGGAGCTCAAGCGGTACCTCACGCCGCCGCTGATTATGGTGGCTCCAGAGCCTGGAGAGCCTCTCCTGTTGTATGTCACCGCAACCGCGGAAGCTGTAAGCATGGTACTGGTTGTCGAGCGGTCGGGCCCCCCACAGCCTCAAGAGACAAAAGAGGCCTTTGCAAATGGTTCAGGATCCCAGGATCCGAAACC
>VSTD030002794.1:0-11476 GCA_008808055.3 Sporobolus alterniflorus
CATATATGTTTATAACTTCTGTCACCTCCTGCAATACATAATTTCTGTACTAACCGTCAAATGTTTGATATTGTAGAAATGTTTCCGTGTGAATGATGATGAGAAATAACATACGGATTGTGCCTTGGAGGAGTGTGCTAAGAAGGTGTGCAAGGATATGACTTCCAACCTAAGAATCTAAGCAACAAATGCTTATCTGAAGGCTCACGGTGTACAGGTCAATAATTTTAAGGACCACTCATCTAGTTTCTTGACTGTAGTCCAGTACGCTTCGGTAAGTGATTGTTTACTAATCTTATAATTTCTTACTAGTTGTGCATCATGTTTACTAATCTTGGAATTTCATGTGTAGGTCATACTACCGGGTTTTGAAACCATGCTAGATGCTTATCAGACCTTTGTGAGCTATGGGCTTCTCCAGAATATCAAGAGATGTCAGCAAAGAAAAGGAAGTCAGGGGAGCTTACTAGAACACACACATTTGGGGCCGATGGATACGTCTGTATGGGTCAACGAATGGTAAATCCTCATATATAATTTTTTTCATAAATATATATATAATAATATGCTACTAATTGCTACATGCAGGAAACTGAGACCGGTTCTACACATAAACCCATTAAGCTATTTCGCCGGGGGGTATAAGGGATCAGACCATGAACACTCTAATGCCCTATGTACTCAGGTAGCCGGAGATTGATTGGTAAGTTATTCATAATTTTGAATTACTTGTTAACTATTCAAACTCTAAGTTGTAAATTTGGTTCCTAATTGCAGGAGAAATATGGACAAGAGATGGAAAGACGCTATGGTGTAGGGTATGATTAGAGGAATGCCCCTATTGATGGGGCGGCCGTGAATGCTGCTAGTGGTAGAAAGGCTCACGTATGGTGAGATCATTACTATTTCTATTCTCTATTTTAATGTTTTGTTCAAATACACTATACATCTTTTGAACTTTGAAGGTATGTGATGTTCAACGGGTTAATCGACTTGACTCAAGTGCAACTTGGTAGAGGATCTTCGTCCAGGAGTTCGGGTGGTAGTACCCGCCACCATCGCACGGAGCAAGATATTGCGAACGAGAAGATGGAGCAGCGACTAAGGGAGAATGAAAAGTAAAACTTGCATGTGCAAGAGTACTACAAGCAGTGAGACGTGACATTTGCTCAGCAACAGGTGGCATTGCAAGTAAGTATAATCATGAATAATCAGCTTTTGGAGAATTGAACACTTAATTTGTATTACTAACAAGTTGTGTTCACAGGCATACTTTGAGCAGCAAGGCATTCCATTCCCACAGGTGCAGCTGCTGCCACTGGCTCCTCCACCGCCACCACACTCACGGATCCACCATATAGGACATGCTTCAGCTGAGGTTTGCCAAACTTGGTCAATTATAGCTAAATTTAGTCGTTTATTGTTCATAATGCTAAACTTGGTAACTTGTAGTTATTTAGTCAATTATAGTTCAATATCATGACTTTGTCACATGTTAACTAGGTCAACCAAGGATCGGGCATAAACGTTTATGGAACCCACCATCGGCCTTCAGACCACCTAGAGAGGAGGTATACTGGCTACACACGACTTGTCCATGCTATTGCTTGCAAATGATCTCTTTTAAGCCCAGAACTTAGTTTATCTCATATTGAGCAATTGTTAGCTTAAGTTTCTTTTCTAACTCATAACAAGTTCTCTAATCATGCTATGTTCTATTTATTTCAGCCTCTACCGGGTTTTGACTTTGTTAACACCCTTTTCGCCTCCGGAGGTAGCCACAACTCCAACAACCCTCCTAATGTGTAATGGAAATTCCCTAGTCGATATCTATGTATGAGACTTGTATGCTTAGGATGAGACTTTGATGTATATGGATGACATTTTTATGTGTATGGATAAGACTTAATGGATGATACTTATGTGTATGGATGGGAGAGTTGAATGGATGAGATTTTTGTGTATGATTGCTGTGTATGACTATATATATGTATAATTATGTGTATATGTGTGATTTTTTCAGTTTAGAACTGGTGTAAAATTAAAATGGGGATGTGTGAAACCCCTGGAACACTCTAATTTTCGGTGGTTCAGACCAAACCACCAAAAATAGGCCCACACTATTTTTGGTGGCTAGGACCAAACCACCGAAAATAAGCATGTATTACTTTCAGTGGTCATATAATTTTTGACGGTTACTACGGAATAAACCGGTGAAAATAATTTAGTTTCGGCGGCCATGACATTGTCATCGAAAGTTACTCTATGTTCAGCGTCCGTGACTAATCGCCGAAATACAGCTATGTTCGGTGGCAACTGCTAAAAATAGGTCCTATTTTTGGCGGGCTTTCCCTTATTTTCAGCGGCTTATGGCCACCGAAAAACCCTCTGTTTCCTGTAGTGATCAACATTGGTTCATCCCGATCCGCTTCTAAAATAGTTATAAATAACAGTTCTAAACTAGAACCGTTACTGATATTAATTTAAACTATCAACAGTGATTCTAGTTGTGAACCATTGATGATAATCCCATTATCAGCAGATACCACTGCTAATAAATGTTTAAAATTTCAGCAGTGGTTCCCAACTAGAACCACTGCTGATATTGTTAGGCACTATATAGTCTAGTCGTCCGAGTAGATTCTTTGCCAAATCTTTCGACTTCCCCACCACAGCTCTCTCTGCACCTGCCATGCCCCACTCCCTTCTACAACGATGACAGTCACTCCAACGCGCGCCTGCCTGCTCGAGCGCTAGCACCACGACCACCTCCTCGCCACGGTCGTGCAGTTGGCGACCGGTCCGCTTGTCATCGTCCTCACATGATATGCGACCTCCTTCTTCCCTGGTAAGTGTTGCAGCTCAATATATTCCTTCTCCGAAGGTAAGGGACACTTCTTTCTGTTAGGTCTCAATGCCATGTTAGTGCACAATGATGGATGGTGTTGGGGCTCAGTGTCGATTCCCAATGCTTGTTTAAGATCTTTTGGATTTAGAATGCTTAGTACAGAAAACAATTTTTAGGATTTTAAGATTTAGAATGGTTTCACAATGATGATCAGTTTAGGATCTTTAGAATTGTTTAGAATGGTTTCACAATGCTTGTCCTGTCTCATGAATTTTGTCTTTTAATTTTGTAGTTTGCCATGGTTCGGAGCAAGCATTCTGTGCTCGCTTGCTCCAAGGTACGAGATGTGCGTGGGAGGTTCACTTTGAGCTGCATCAGCTCTCCTACCTCGAGTGACTCCTCCTCATCATCAATTGAAATGTGGGTCACTCCCCATTAAAAACCATATGTTTCTTTCTTTCCAAATGCTCCAACACATAATTATTATGATATCCATTGCAAAAAGCACTCTCAGAGCCTTTTTGATGTGTCATGTAGCTCTTTCTTGTCATAGACATGTGGGTACCTGGACTCCAATATGGAGCCAACAATTTTTAACAAAAGGGCATCTTAGAACAGATGTCTATGTTTTTCCACTTGATTGTAGCAGACATAACTCACATGTATAAGATTTGAGCTACATGTTTTTCCTTCCTAGAGAGCTCTTGTGTTCAATCTGTCTTTTAGAAGCAGCCAGAAGAAGACTATGTGGTTCATTTGGCAGGAGGACCTTCCATAGCCCCCATTAAATGTTGGGTGCACCTATTAAGTGTTTGTACACTTTCACTAATGAATAATGGTCATTACCCCATATGCATGACCAAGAATCATTATCATCATTCTGCTCCAAATATTGCATTAAGATATCTAACTCACAAAATTGATCATTGAGCTTCTTTAGATAGTGGTAACTGAAATATGGTCTGTAGATTTCCATTTTGAAATTTTGTCTTAATAGTGATATTCTCATTGATAATAAATGAATATAGTTGTGGATATGATAACTTCAGGATTCTACCATTCCGCATATCTGACCAAAATAGAATGAAATCTCCTATGCCAAAGTATACCTATGCAATTCCTTTATATGTATCAAGTAGTTTTAGTATACTTCTCCAACAAAAGGATCATTTTTTAACTCGCCTAGGTAATTTGGCATTTGAATAGTAGTTTACCCGTATTAACTTTACCCAAGGCAAATCAGCTTTGTTGAAAAACTAGTGAAGGTTTTTCATAAGAAGCACATCATTCTGCAATCCCAATCTCAAACCCGTATTTCTTGAGAGACAACTTTAGTGTCTGTTTGGTTCGGATTTTTTGAGCAGTTTCACTGTGCTGCAGCTGAAATCCAAACCAAATGAAAAAATGAGGTGCAGCGATTCCTAAAATCTGAATATATTTCATAGTGCGAATGGAAGAGTGGTTTGATAGCAGATTCTCTAGCAAAAAATTCATGATATTTACCTGCAATGCCACTAGTTACACACCCCAAACTGTTGTTTCCTCTTTCTCATCCGCTCCCGACTCATTCCACTGCCGGCCTCCCTGCCCCACTGTGTGGGAGTGCCTATTTCTACTGCCGCCATGCCACTGCTCTCCCATCGCTTGTTGCGTGACACGGAGCCCCAGGGGTTGTAGATCTGCTGGCACCTCACCGAAGACATGTGCTAGGGGTTCTTCATCGAGCTGTTAGGAATGGCCTACCGCTGATTGGGTTCATGTCCGTGCCGCGGATGGGGACAGCATGTTTGAGTTAGAGCTCGTGGTGAAGAAGGAGCCACACAAGTGGTGCATGAGCACTATGGAGGCCATCGTGAGGGTGCTGCACATCACGGAGCTCAGCCTCACCGTTCAGGACGCCGACGGCATGGAAGGAGGTGTTCATCGCAGCCGTCGTGCTCCGGTAGAACCAACTAACGATCGTTTACCCCTTCATCATCGAGTACATAGGAGACTTGAGAATCTACATGGACGGACAAATGAACTCTGGGAGAGTTTTGTTTTCCAGCGTATCAGGATAGTTGAGTTCTTTCCACTTGGTTAGCGGCATTAGGCACCGATCGAACATTGACGATATGTATACATGTATAACAAATTTTCCTATTGAAGCAAAGGGCACTTGCTACCTCATTTGATGGGAACTTATGTATACATGTATAACAAATTCAATAGATGGAAGTGCAGACAGAACTCCCACGTACATGCTATTTACAATATATAACTCTTTATAGTACTGAACATTGGAAAATTGGAAAATGAAAAAAATTGTCAAAATCGATCATCTATGTGTTCATCTGATCAATTAGCGTATAAACAGACATTTCTTACAGAATCCATAGTTGATAATTGTTTCAACCAAATAACTTTATACTTTTTCATAGTTGTTAGCTCATAGTTGCTTTACCACAACTGACAACTAGAATCAGATTCTCAGAAATCTACAGCTGGACCAAACACACCCTTAGTCTTTCTGTCATTCAAGTATTGTAGTTTGTTTTTCCTTTATAAAGCAATACGAATCAGATAAGATTGTGTATCCTCCCAATAACGAAACATAAGTATAAATCTTAAGTAAAATTTTCGTGTGAATCATTTCATATATAGCTTAAGTAAAGTATGTTTGGTGCTATGGTAGAGACTATTGTTTGTAGGAAGTTACAGATTTACCTTATAGTTTAGATAGATTAAGTTGACAATTTTCAGTAATTATTCTCCTGTGTTTCCTTTTTGCGAGGGACGGTCTCTAACAAATTTACAGTTGGGGTTCTAGCAAAAATTAACTTCGAGGATGTTTTTTTCTGTTTTACTTAATGTAGCATGACACTAGGACCGGTTTTGGGGAATAAAATGTATGTTCAGTTTGACTGTAAAGCATGTGTATGCACGAAATACGCATATCATTATGTTATTTTTAGTTGCGCCAAATCAAACCGTGTTCTTAATGAAGCCATCAATCTTGGACATGACAGATGACAGTTGGGCCAAGTATTGGTTGGCCACCTATAGCCCTACGAAAGAGTTCAACAGGGAAGTGTTTCCTGCTCCTTTGCAGGACAAGAATATCTTTTGCAGAACACAGTTTTATTTGGCCGGAAAAAAAACAGGGAAGTGTTTTAGTAAGCGGCTTGGAGGAGAGGAAACATCTTTTGCGGAAGACTAACATCATCACTGCCCTGAAGTCTCATGAACAGAACATTATCCTACGCGAGCGAGGATACAGATGCTACACCGGCCGAAAATTGCTGGTACGGTGTCGTTAGCCCCTCTCTCGATTAAAGGTAGCTTCATAGTGGCTTGAAGGTCACTACCATCAGTACAGGACCGGCCTCGCATATCTCATAAACACATATGACAACATATATGGCCTTCTGATAAAAAAAAACTCACGACAATATAGAACTAATCGTTGTTGGGTCTTTCTATTTCATCCGTTTTTTAGCATAGACTAAAATGCCTGCCTGTAGCTAGTCCCGGAAACAAAACTTTTCCCTCGTTCGTTAACAACACGGAGGTCCTATAAAGTATTGCGAATTTACAGGGCCTTCTCATCTTCTCCAACTCCTTCCACGAAGGCAGCATGGAGATGGAGCTTCCTCATGCAGAATGTATTGACGTCTTTTTTATGAGTTTTTTTTACCTAACCATGTATATCCCATGAAGAGATTTGTATTATTGAAGAACACAATACAAGTATGGATGCCGTAGTCTTTTTGTTTCCTATATTTTGACACTGTCTGTTAAATTATCTTTCGGTTGTTAGATGTGTTGCCAGCCTCCAATGATCTCTCTACTGTTCGAGATGTTTAGTAATTTCTGTGCAAGATACATTTAGCACCTCAAGTTCGCCTGTAGACAAATAGATATAGGTTGCAAAAAAGAAGATAGGATGTAAAAAAAATCATGTTTCAGTACTGGTATGACAGACATACTTTTTTGAGTTTACTACACTATGAATCGCGAATGGACTTGCAGTTGGCCATCGATGAACTCCAGGTCTTTCTGTAATACGGCTAGTGTTGATGCAACCACAAACGAGCTCCATTGTCTGCGTGTGGTTGTTCCATGAAGAGAAGTCAGCGGTCCAATCGGCTGTCGGCTCGTACGCTTGCAGGCCGACGGGGGGTCCCTGAAATTTTAGATTTCGATCACATGGCCCGATTAATGCATGGGCCTCCAAATATACTTATAAAGGCCTGAACTGTTCCACCTCGACTGGACTCCATGAATGGCCTAGTCCACATAGAGGCGCACTATGTCACTCCAAATATACTTAGAGCCATCTTTAAACGATAAATCTTACCGCGCGACTAGTCAGCCTACCGGTGGTTCCAAATCCAAACCCTAAACCAAATCAAACCATATGCTTAAACCAGGTGAGCTCAATCCAACCCACACCACCATATCATTCGGCTTTGTTCGGTTAATCCTATTCCAAGTGGATTGAATTAGATTAAAATGAATTGAGATAAATTTTAACTTGTATAGAATTTATTTCAGCTCAATCTACTCTAATCCATGAGGGGTTCGGTGTAACCGAATAGGCCCTTCATTGGGCCCAAACCAAACCAGCCTAACTGCAAAATCAAGCCAAACCAAATTGCAATCATTTCCTCAAACTGGTTTCAACCCCGCGGATGAGGCGGCGACGTGTGGTTGGAGGCAGCGCCGCATGGTCGGAGGCGACGGCACGAGGTTAGAGGTGGAGGTGCATGGTCGAAGGTGACGACGCGTGGCAGGAGGCGGCGGCTTGAGGGCGGCACGATGGCCGTCGTGCCCTCACGGTCACTCGCTCGATCCGTCTCGTGGGGAAGAAGGAAGTGTAGGACCTGTACCCAGCCCAGGTCAACAGGTCCTCAGCGATGTCGTCAACCGTGCCCAACGCCCTACTCCCCATGCAGATCCTGCACCATCACAATTGAATCAGTAGGATCCAAGCAGGAATAATTAATCGAAAGGGCAAGAAATCTGGGTGAAGAGGAACTGAGGAAGGGGCCCAAGAAGCGGACGAGGAAGAAGTGCGCCCATCCGAGGAGGGAGCGGCGGAGGAGGGAGCTGCAGCAGCGCTAGGTTTCTTGAGCATGAACAGTTCACTACATCAGCTCAGGAACCACGGTTCAAAACTGTTTGTCACTGAAAATATTGAACCGAAACTCAGACCGGACCAAACAGATATTACTAGCTACCCAAACTAAACCAGCCCATTAAAATCTTCAACCCGATTCAGCCCAACCCAAACTGGCCCAATAAAAACCCAAACCTATGAAATTGGTTTTAGACCAAACCATTCTCAGGTTGGCGCGCCACCGTCTAATCGCCTAACCACCCTGGCTAGGGTTGGACCGGCCTAGTGATGGCGGCAGATGAGCGGGCAGCGCAACATGGTGGTGTGGCACTGGCGTGTTGCTGGGAGGTAGTGGCGGACGGTGGTGATGGCGTCAAGTTAGGGGTGGTGGGCTGCCGTGGAGGGGATGCGGTGCGGAGAGGCAGCAGGGACACCAGACGAGAGGAGGAGAAGGCTGAGCAGTGTCTTGGGCTGAGCGGCAACTGGCACATAGTGGGCGAGGTCTTGGGCTCGGGTGAAGAAAATGCTGGAACTGTGTGCCTCTATGGGTCACGTTTACGTGTTAATATACTCAGCGATGCACAACGGTTTAGTTAGATACAACAACCTTATTTATGTACTAACAGATGCAATCTAGGCACCAACACCTGAATGCCAATGACTCTTATCACGTACACGAGAATATCGCAACACCTTTCAACATCGGGGTCACGCGTGATCCGTCCTGAAATAGGCGACCCATCCCAACAAATAAACATTTCTACTATGCTTCAATAAATATGCATTAGAGATGCTATAAATCTAGTTAAAGGGTAGAAATGCTTATATTTTGGGATGAAGATTATAATAATTACAACAGCTTACAAATTTGAAATGGCCAGATTACCTAATCCCGTTAATTGATTGGGACGCCCTATCGATAGGGCAAGCGCACGACCCCATCGGCTTCTTCCTCCTCGCGTTGCACCGCCCCGCCTCCAACCTCATCCACTCTACCGCCTCCGGCCTCGCCCACCCCGCCTCATCTGGCCTCGTCACACCATTCACCCTTTTTCATCCATCATTTCCTCTTTGACTCCAACCCCTCCGGCCCTGCACGCCTCGCCGCACTGCCACAGCCGGTCCTCCTATGCAACCACCGATGCTAACCTCCCCCCCCCCAAACCCTAACCTCTACATAGAGCACGACCGCCAACGCCTATGCTAATCCGCTGCGTGCGCAAGGTGGCGGAACCCCTAATGCCGCACGCCACCGCTCACACAGACCTCGGCTCGACCATCATTACCACCCTTCTCTCAGGCACCATGTTGCCCCCTCAAACTGGTGCCCTCCCCTTTCCCCTAATCCGATTCACCAACCACCCTTAATCCGTGGGGGAGGGGGTCACGTGATCGGTCGCACGAGCAACAGATCACACGGTAGAGTTTTCGTAATTAATTTTTCAGGCCAGAGTATTTTGCAAGTTGGCGCAATGTAGTAGAGTTTCCATAATTAATTTCCCAGTCCAGAGCATTTTACAAGTTGGCACAACTATTGCGCGGTAGAATTTCCATTATTAATTTCCCAGGATGGAGCGTTTTGCAAGTTGGTAGGACTAGCAAGATTATGGCCTGGCATGCATTTGAAGCCCCGCCCCTTTTTTTTCCTTCATCGTGGTCCTGGACAGACCTGGACGCCCGCGCCGTCCTGGTACGCACGTGGTTCTCCCTACACGCTCCATTTTGCCAATCTATTTGCAAACTACAAGTCTGTGTTGACAGTCTGTGAGCAACCGTGGTGGGCCCGGCAGCCCATCAAGCAAGCAAGCCGTCCCATGACGTAGCAGCAGAGATAGAAAGCCTAATGAGTTCGTTATCGGGCCAGACTGACGTTAGGGGTATAACAAATAAGGGATGAGAAGGAGAGAGATTATCAAACAAGTTGTAATAGAATTGCCCCCCTATTATTAACTAAACATTCTTCCCCGCCTCCCTGTTCTTCCTCGATTCCCCTTCTACTCTCTCTGGTTCTTATCGGCGGTGAAGGGTGTTAACAATTGGTATCAAATTCATCATTCTTGTGCGCTCCCCACTCTGGAGGATCATGAGCAGTTCACCCATCGCCAAAAGCAACTCGGCTCCATGGAGCCCAACACCAAACTTCTGTTCGAGGATCTTATGAAGCAGATGTTGTCCATACGTGAAGAGATGAAGGTTGGGTTCACGGCGCAGGAGGCGGCCGTATAGATGCACTTCACCAAGTTTGAGCTTGTCACACAGCAGCGTGATGAGCGCGTGGTGACGCTGGAGGCGACGATGGCGGCGTTGGACCAGTCCTTCGCTGTCTGGAAGCCAGAGGTGGAGTCCTCCTTCTCATCGGTCAAGCTTGAGCTTGTCAAGATCAACTCCTTCTTTGACCGCAAGGCGAGGGCGACGTGCATTCCCCAACCCGGGGTGCTCTCCACCGGGTCGGCGATCGCGCGCTCACCTCCCGGATCTCCTGCCGACGGCCCAAGTGGGCACCACGTCAAAAAAACCACTGGGATCATGGATTCGGGCGTGTATTCACCCAAATTCATGACCCGGTCACGGGTACGATGACTTGGTCCCACCCTGCGCCTAATTTCCAATCTTGTAACGAACCCAACCCTACCATGGATACCTTCAAATTTCCCAATATGAGCTGCACAGATTCTAGGTTGAGTCTAGGTCAACTTCCTAAGCTGCATTTCCCTAAGTTTGATGGTGATCATCTGAAATTGTGGCAATCTAGGTGCGAAAGCTATTTTGAGATGTACTCAGTAGATCCTGGTGTGTGGGTATGTGTTGTGACTATTCACTTCGACAGTGTCGTGGCTCGCTGGTTGCAATCGGTGAATTACCATATACTCACCGTGTATTGGAAAGAGTTGTGTGGTTGGATCCTTGACAGATTTGGTCGGGACCAACATGAAGCGCTGATCTGGTAGTTGTTCCACATCAAGCAGTTGTCATTAGTTCAGGAGTACATTACCTAATTCACAGAGTTAATTGATCAGTTACCTGCTTATGAACCTGATGCGGATAAATTCTATTACACTGTTCGCTTTGTAGATGGTCTAAAATATGAAATTAAGTCTGTCATACTAGTCCAACATCTTGTGGATCTAGATACTGCTTGTATGCTCATCTTTGTCACACTCGGTTTTAAGGCCAAAGTGAATGCTCATAGTATGTGTGCCCAGGAATCAAGTTTATATGCATACTATTCAGAAAATGGATACAGAATAACCAATGTCTCAATATAATATATTTATTACATGAATAATGTCTTACAAAAGGCTAAATCAAATACTCTCGATAAAGTAGCAGCGGAACGACTCCATAACTCCACAGACAATTGACCGGGGGTAATCGCTCACCTAGAACTTATCATCAAAGAATCTCAAATCTTTTTCAGCTTCTGAGCCGCAGGTTTGAGTAGCATGGGAAAATAGCAAGGTTGAGTACACTTATGGTTGATACTCAGCAAGTGGTGAAAAATAATGATATGCGAGGTATAATGACAA
>VSTD030002795.1:0-11474 GCA_008808055.3 Sporobolus alterniflorus
AAAGCTGCTTACTTGTCAGAGCTCATGGAACTGAATCGGATAGTTATTATTCCAAAACTAACAGAGGTCTCTCTCCTTTACCTTTCAGCGATCTGTTATCCTGAATCTGAATCAAGCGACGCTCCTATACTTCGTCTCTGCCTCTTATACTCTCTCTTTCCACTGCTGTACAGGAACAGCTCCAGTCATTGCCCATGGACAAAGCTGCAGCATATACCAAGAGCTCAACATTTAAATCCTCGATCATCCGTGTGTTGGGTTTCTTGCACCTCCAGAAAGGCGAAATTTCTGAGACCCACCGACTGGAGCTCCCCAAGTACCAGGCTGCAATTCAACAGATGCTTGATTGCGGCAGGAAATTAAGAGCTCGTAAAGGACAAGGGTTGCAGGAGGATCGTCACGGGAAGGCTCAAACCATCAATCTCACTGGGCAGCAGCACCAGCAAGAGCAGCCTGCAAATGCAAGCATTTCCCAAGCGAGGCAAAATGTCGTCACTACAACACCACCACCGGCTAATATTTCTCGAGGAGAAAGAGGCCCCCTTTTGGCAGCCAAATCGTCAGCCGGATTGCGGGCTTCTTCACCCGAAACTGATGCCGTGGCGTGCTGCACTGCATCGCCAGCAGTGTCCCAGCCGGCGGGGGCTGTAGTAGCAGCAGTCTCACCCTGTGCGTCAGGGAAGTCCTCTTTGACATCGACCGCTGCTGCCGATGAGCCAGTGATTGTAGCGGCAGCCGCTTCACCTTGTTTAGATGTTGTGGAGTCAGCAGTTGGTAAAACTGGAACACCAGCCAGTGAAGCGAAGGATGATGAGGCGGCGGTTGGTAAAGCTGCAACACCGGTGGCCAAGAAGCCCATCGAGCGCCTACTTGATGCTGTAAGTCGTCTTTGAAAAAATACTAGTTGCTATGCTACTGTGCTGGCTGCCAACCCCTGCACTGCTGAAGCTTCTGTGGCTGCCTCTCTTTTTATTTTATTCACACAGGTGCGTGCCGCATCGCCGGCGGTGCTTCGTAGCTCGGTGAATTCCATCAAGTGGGCGCTCCTGGAAATGGACTCGGTGCCCCATGCGCCTTGGAGCGGGTTCGGGTCGAGTAGCAGGATGAAGCGCGTCTTCGATGTCATATCGTCGTATTCTGAGGAGGAATGCCCGCCCGCCGCTGGCAGCGGCTCCGACGGGGCAGCTGCCAAGAGGCAGAAAGCGCAGGTGTTGCCAGGGCCTGTAACCGACTGAAAGCGCAGGTGTCTTTGAAAACTGTCAATCCTACGCCGCTGGGCTGCTCCAGGATCATCCATCGGCCGGTGGGCGAGCTGCTGAGAAAGAGAATGCGGGCGCACCTGTGTGTTTGATTTGTATATAAGCATGTATACCTAACCATGGTTGCAAATTATATAGTGAGATGATAATTATAGTATTGACTAAATATGTACTGAGATACATTTGTCAGAGGCAATATGTGCCCGGCTTATATGATGTACTCCGTCCTCCATTCTTGAAATAATATCGTTTCAGACAGTGCAAGTGAACTACAAATGATGTCCAAACGTCAATATTAAAAAAATGGAGGGAGTACAGTTTTGCAGGAATTATTTCCTCCATATTTAGGCCTCCGTTGGATCAAAGGAATTGCCTCCCTGGATAGCTTCATCTGGATTACCTAACTGCATTTGCTGAGCTGTCGGCATCTGCTGCTTGCGGTTCCCAGCAGCGGCAGCCTGCAGTGGTCGTTGTCCGTTCGAGATGAGACGATGCATTGCAAAAGATATCCTCCTCATGTAATCGGCCTGGCTCTGGGCTTTACTAAACGCGTCCTCCTCGGCACTGGCATATTCATTCTTTTTTTCCTCCAAAATTCCTATAAAATTCCTTTTTCCAAAGGACCCCTAATTATTGTTGTTTTTAGTTAAGTTTGACTATTTATCTTATTTTAATATACAAAATTATGAGTAATATTTATATTTTCTTTAATGAAAAATCAAATCATAAAAAAATGTATGACAATTTTTTTAAAAAAAATAAGACGAATGATCAAATGTGTAACAAAAATATTAATGACAGCAACAATTTAAATACGGAGGGAGTAGCGTTGGTCTGCTCAGGCAACAACAAAGTGCAGGGCGTGAAGATGAGAGACTAGAGAACAATGTTCTCAATCTACCAATAAATGAGAAAAATGTTCTGGTCTTAGAAATAGAGCCTGGCACAGGGTTTGCAAAACCGGTAAAATGGTCTGGTTCGTTTTTGCTGGTTTTCCAAAATCTGACCGTTCTGATTTGAAGATTTGAAAAAAAAACTAGAGCATTTGTGATGTATTTTGGTTAAATTTTTTTACACAAATAAGCATTTCTAACTGATAAAAAAATCAAGATTGCTCTATGAGTACCCCCATGATATTTTATAAGTACAAACAATCACCATGGATGCAATTAATGATTCTTTTTGCACCATATTTGTTATATGTCATATATTGTATAATTATTATATGTATTAAACAATTATATGTAAATACATGTCTATGTATTAGACAATATATTTGTTGCACGTTAGATGCATTGTATATTATTCATTTATACCTAATGTTATTAGAAATATTTAGAAAATATCATACCAATTTTTTCTACATTTTCTCTGTTTTTCATTTTCCTGCCCTTCCTTGACTATGACTAAAACCGCCTGCAAAACTGGTCAAACCGTTGGGCAATTTTGATTTTTCAAATTTCATAATTTGTTTTCAAAAGAATCGATTTACTGCTAAATCTGGCCGACGACTAACCAGTCAAACAGGCACGCGAGCTAATCTGGTCGGTTTTTGGTTTGATCAAATTCAAAAATCAAATTTCAAACAAAAAACCAACCGATTTTACTGGTTATGTGAAACCGAAGAAACGGGTGGGCACCGGTAACCAGTTTTTTAAACCTTGGCCCGTCGAGAGAGAAAAAAAGACAAGACAGACTCCGTAGTTGTTGAACACTATCCAATGATTAATGACAGTAAGACAACGCACTGTCACCTGTACCGTTGGTCCTGGTGCTCCTTTTTAGAAATGCACTGACTCAGGTTTGGGATCAATTGTATCACCAGTCTCTTTTGACTTTTAGATATTTCGTTTAATGGCTCGTCTCATTTAATTTTTTGGTGTAAATGATGTTTATTTTGTTACGATTTGTCTTATCATTATAGATATTTTATTATAACTCATTTATTTTAATATATAAATAAAAATTTGAATAAGATCAGCAGTTAAATGTAATGCCTAAAAGTGATAATTCTTTATGGACAGATATAGTAGTATTTATTTGGAGCTATTCCCACCGTCCTTCCTTCGTATTTGTTGACTTACATTATGTTTGATCATTCATTTTATTTAAAATATTTATGCAAATATGATTTGTTTTATTATTAGATATACTTTGAATATGACTTATTTATTTTTATATATCCATACTTTTTTTGAATAATGCAATAGTCAAAGGTGATATGTAAAAATCAACCAATGCTTAATAGTGTCTGGATTGGGCTGCAAGGGCCTCTAGTTTGGGTTGGTTTCCTTGGGATTTGTGGTGTAGGACACGTGGCATACATGCAGGACTGCACTGGCTTGAGTTTCGCGAATGACCACATTAATTTTGTTCTAAAAAAAGATGATGATGATGATATACTAATATTTATTTAGAGCTTGATATATGACAGAATTGTTGAGATGTATATCACATAATACTTACATGTGAAGTACTACTGTCTATTTGAGCACTCACTGCTAAAAATAGTAGATAACTGGGATTTGCAAGTTTACGATATATACTCATCTAAAAGTGTGACCCGACATTGTGATAAATACCGTCGTTCGGAGATCGACACAAGGCCGTGACGCCCGCGGCCTGTTACATAGTATATCACTGAGATTTTTGGAAGTTTATTTTAACCGTCTAAAAATGTGACCCGGCATTGTGATAAATACCGTCATTGGAAGATCGACACAAGCCTGTGACGCCCACGGCCTGTTACATAGTAATTCACTGGAATTTTTGGAAGTTTATTATAACCATCTAAAAATGTGACCCAACATTGTGATAAATACCATCGTTCGGATAGCGACACGAGCCTCTGGCTCCCGTGGCCTGTTACATAGTAAATCACTGGGATTTGCAAGTTTATTATACTCATCTAAAAGTGTGACCTGACATTGTGATAAATACCATCGTTCGGAGATCGACACAAGCCCGTGACACATGCGGTCCGTTATATAGTAAATCACTGGTATTTTTGGAAGTTTATTGTAACTGTCAAAATGTGACCCGACATTGTGATAAACACCATCAGATAGCGACACGAGCCTCTGACGCCCGTGGCCTGTTACATACTAAATCACTAGGATTTTGAGGTTTATTATACCCGTCTAAAAGTGTGACTCAACATTATGATAAATACCATCGTTCGGAGAATGAGCCCTGATGCCCGTGGCCCGTTACATGGTAATAAATTACAAGGATTTGCAACTTTATTATACCCGTCTAAAAGTGTGACCCCCAACATTGTGATAAATACCATCGTTCAGATAGCGACATGAGCCTATGATGCCCCGCGGCCCGTTACATATTTAACCCGTAACAGTCACGGGCCCGTCGCATCTTTTTACGCTCCAGATTTATGATCAACAATATCAAATTTCTTCTATAAAAAAATAATCACATAATATATAAGACTCAAAGTGATTGAACCCTTAACCGCATCCGGCGCAAGCAAGCTAAGTTGGACTGTCTTTTTAGAGCTAGATAGAACATGATTTGTGACATATATCACACTGACTAGTAGTTTGATCAACCTGCACGGCTAAAAATAGCAGATCACTGGGAATTTTTAAAATTTTATAATTGGTCGTCTAAGTGTGAAGGCGACACAAAAAGCAAGATCGTGGCAGTATAAATACCCGTGTTTGGAAAGCGACGGCACCCCATTCCGCCAGCAGCCCGCCCGCCGCATTTTCGTCGCCCAGCTTCCCCCCACAGGCCTCTCCGTCCTCCCCTTCACTCAATCCAAGCGTGCCACCGCGAGCCGGCATGTCGGACGGCGGCTCGCGCCCGTGGCAGGATACAGTGGAACCGGACCTGCGCCGCCGCGTGCTCAGCAAGATGTACGTGCTCCTCCGTCCTACTGGCCTTCGCTTGATTTTTTCCCCCTTCTTTCTTTATCTTTCTGTTCGCCGGCGTGGCATCCATGGGGTCAAGGGTCCGTCGGCCGCCGTCGTGGGGTTCGAGAGAGAGAGAGAGAAAGGGGAAAGGGAATCTGATGGTCCGTAGTCTTGCTGTTGCTGGGGGCTCAGACCTGGGATGGATTGCTTGCTTGCTTGCGTAAATGTTTGATGGAATGGTTGATTCCCGCTGCTTGTTTATGCATGTGTTGCTTGCCTCTACGGATTGCGCTGGTTTAGCTTGCTGTTCCAGAATTGTTTGTTAGAACTGCCTGTTCCAGAATTGTGATTGTTGATCGACCCGATGTGAAGTGATTACGCCTTCTGCAGATAGCCATCTGTTACATCCTTTTGTCAGTATGACCATCTGTTACATGCTTTTGTCAGTATGCCCAGCTTTGACTTTGTTCGATTATTCGTAAAAGTAGAGGATTGCTTAGCATCAAAAAAAGAGTAAATTTATTCCGTATGTTCAAGTGACGATCGCTTGTTTTCTTGACGCCTATGAGTTCTGCAGTGTGATTTATGGACATGCTTAGACTGATTATTGTTCATCAGAGATGCATGCTAGTTTGACATGCTGATGTAAATACTTTGAACGTTTCAAATGTCTCACATGCCACTTTCCTTTTTTTTCATCTGTCCAACCGTGTTGAACCAGATTGGGGAAATTGGTGAAAGTTTCTGAGGGAAAACCTGGCTGTTCCCACGACATCAAAAGAGTCGCTACTTCATTCGAGGCGAAAATGTTCACTGAGGCCGACAGTAAGGTGTGTTCAGTGTTACTAATCTGTAACCTTCATGAAGCACGTGCATTTTGGTTCTAGATAGATCAGGAGAAGATTTCACTTTCCAGATATGCATTTATTTGCATGCCATTGTAATAGTTAACTGGCGAATTAATGCAGAATTTTAGTTCTATTGCCACTGAAAAAAAATGATCTCCTTCAGCTTCTTTTCTTCGCCTGGTTTCGTTTTCATCGGTTCTATCCTCATGTGCTTAGTGGGATATAATACTGACGTTTTTCAGGAAGATTACATAAAGAGAATAGCTAATAAGCTGCTCAATATGGAACGAAATCAGCAACGGGTACTACAGGCTGCTTCAGCAGGCCCTAGCCAACAGGTACGAATGGGATGCAAAAATGCAGCCGGTTAACTCGTGATTCAAGCAATCCATGGTGGCAATTCATCAATTATTGTAATGCTGCAGGTGCCGTCGACAATGAGCCGTCATGAAAACCAATCGTCTCACATGCAAATCCTGCCTATCACATCTTCAGGCTTGTGCTCTGTGAAAGAACAGCACATGGCTGATCCTGTGGCACCATTGACGCACACTAATAACGTACAGACAGATGCAGTGCCAGTGTCAGACCAGATTCTTAAATCTTCTCCTGCAATAGTCAGTTCGTCGTCACCAGGTGTCCATCCCAGTCAGATAATGATGCAACCAGGAGAAAGTCATACTCAGAACAAACTCCCGGACATGCAAATGCAGACCATAACCTTTTCTAGTGGCAATGCAACAAGTGTTCCACAGTCACAGGGACATCCACTTGTTCAACCAAATGGGCAGCAGAATCTGCTGAGTCAAAATTCTCCAGGAACTTTTACGCTGCCACATCAGCAGCTGAAGATGCATCAGCAAGGTCCGCATGCCAATCAACAGAAGATGAACAATCACAACAACGAAATTTTGGCAGCAAAGCAGGACAATGTCAGTGACATGCACACTGGCCATCCTAGAGAACAGAACAGTCAACAAAATGCTGGGATGAATGTTGAATCTCCGTTGCAAACATATACACATAGCAAAATGGAGACTCAGGATATGGGCCTCCTAGAGCAGCTCGTTAATGTGAATCAGCAAAGCAGTTTGCAAAGTGAGGTTCCTCAAACCGTAGGTATGTTCCTTTCTGATAATCTAGTTTACAGAAAAAGAATTTTGCATGCCATGAGCCCATGGACCTGGCTCAATGCGCTTTCTCTGTGTTCTTTTCAGCATCGATGGGAAGTGTTGAAGAAGTTGATTGGAGGGAGGAAATGTTTCAGCAGGTGAGAGTATTTTTAATATTTTGTTTGTTCAGGTTGAGAAGGAGATAACCTGTTAAATGTATACTTTTCTGAATGAAATGAAATTCTTAGCCAGCTGACTACCAACTAAGAAATTAATTAAGGTAGGGACCAGCGCTCGAACCCGGTACCGGTGCAGTGAGGATGCAGCCATCGGACCGGCAACCGCGAGAGCACTGGTAAATGGGAATAAATCCTGGTGAGCCCAGCGCCGAACCTATGTTTTGAACGCTGGTGGCCTCGGTGCCAACGGCACGCTTTGCCAACCGAGCTGACGCTCGTTCTCTTAAATGTATACTTTTCTGTCCTTGTGATATCTTATATGTGTAATGTATATTGCCCTCATATCAGTTCTGTATAAGCATAAGTAGTGATTATAATATTGCTAATATGTGTCCATTCCCTGTATAATAATGTTGCTCTGAATTGTTTTATTTGACTGCAGATGAAGACCCTAAAGGATGCTTACCTATCACAACTTACTGAACTGGATCAAATTATTTTTATTCCAAAAATTACAAAGGTATAATCTATCATTTTATTTCATTGTTTTCTCCTGAAGCTTCATCCATTCATATACTTAGTGAATCTCAATTGACCACGCACAGGAACAGTTTGAGTCATTACCCAAAAAAGAAGCTGACCAGTACAGAGTTAATGTGTACATGAAGAAGAGGGTCAGAGTCATGCTGAACTTCTTACAATTTGAGAAAAGAAACATCCCGGAGCACTTGAGAGGGCAGATCCATATGTTTGCAAAAGCCATACAAAAGGTGCTAGCTTTCTCCAGGAGAAAGAAAGATCAAACGACAGAGATGGTTACTGGTTGCCAGTCTCAGATTTCGCATTCGAAGCCTCCAATCATCAATCTCATTGGTGAACCAGCAGGATCTAGTGGCTATACAAGGTTGGTACTTTGAATTCATTTCTGAGTACCGTTAACTATTGGATATTTAAATGTGTGTGATCATGAGCCTGCATCAACACGAAAAAAATACTTATAATGTTGTGAGCTTCTGATTCCATCTCATTCAATGTGGTTTTCTTGAAACATTTTACAAGTAACAATATCCTTAATGATTCTACCTATTCATTCCCCTAATTCTTGAAGACTAATGTGTGGCCTTTTATTCTTTCCCTGTAGTAGCCAGCAAAAGCAGTCAGAGCAACCTGCGGCATTCCATCTGAGGCAAAACACTGCAGTTTCCCAGGAAAACCGTAGCAATATTTTGCTAGGAGTAGGAAGTTCTTGTGTCACAGTCAGATCACCAGGATCAGTGAAATCTTTGCCGAGCAATAAGCTTCAGGATTACAGGACACCGTCACCTGTTACCAAGGAAAGCCCTGCGGAAGTTTCTTCACCCTATACTTTAGCGAAGTCCATACATTTATCAGCTGTAGCTAAGCCAGGCGCTGTAATAGGTGCCTCACCCTCTGCGTCATCATTCATTTCCATGCCTGGTTTAAAAGTTGCTTCACCTTCTGCTTCAGTTCACTCCACACAGCCAGCACCCGTCGCCATGTCTGGGTTACAAGCCACATTACCATCTTCTCCAGCTCGATCCACATCGCCATCAACTGTTGCTAAGACAGGCAAATTAAACGTTGCTACACCCCCTGCTTCAGTGTCTACACATCCATCACCGACTGAAAAGGTTGGGTTTGTCCAAGCTGCTACTCTCTGTTCTCCTGTGATATCAGCTTTATCATCAATGAGTGTCAATTCAGAGGCTGTTCTAGTCACTTCACCCTTTGTTTCAGTTAAGTCCACTTCATCAGAGAACGTTGAGACCATTTCTGCTTTATTGCAGCAAAACAATGGGGAAGCAGCGGCACCAAATGGTTCTACAACTAATTTGTTGATGCCAACCTCACTTCTTCGGGCAGAGGCAGCAGATCGTCCAGCACAAGATTTGCATCATGGTAGAGCTGAAACACCAGTAGCCAAGACGCCCATCAACCGCCTAATCGATGCAGTAAGCATAAAAAGATCTTTCACTTCAGTAGCGTTTCATGCTATATTGCAAACTATCTTACATAACAGTGTTGTTTTGTACTTATCTCCAGGTGTGCTCTTTATCACCGGCAGAGCTTGAGAGTTCAGCTAATTCGATATGCTCGTTCATAGGCATGGATGATTGGGTACCACATGGGGATTTTGATACATTTGAGGAATGGACATTTTTTCCAGAGCAGGGTGGATCTAGCCCCCCCAACAAAATTAAGCGCATTTTTGATATCACAGCATCGTTTGGTGAATCACCACCAACCTGGGAGGATGAAACAAATTTGGAACATGGTGCAAAGAGGCAGAGAGCTCAGGTAGCATGAGTGATCATTGTTTCCTATCTCTTTCCTTAAGTAAAAAATGTTCACTGTTTTCTGAACTTGCCAGTTCAGTTTTATCTGTTCTCTTATCAGTTGTTACATCGAATTTTTCATTGCAGAGTCCTAGGAATGCTCTGCTAGACGAGATTGAAGCTGCAAACAGCATGCTGATGGATACCATTACTAGCATAGCTGATGACAACGTAAGAGATGGAGGAACGTTGATCAAGCTCTCATACACTGCTATGTCTCTGGCGCCAGACCTCAAATCACTATTTGCATCATCTGAAACGGTACTAAGACTCTTTTTTTAGCCTTCTGCATATAAGAAAGAGTTGCATAAGTTACTTGGGATTGAATAATTCCATGATCAATGCAGGCTGTCGTCACACCTATGAAGCTACTAGTCCCTGCAGACTATCCAAGGAGCTCGCTGATGCCTGTGACCGACGAGAGGCGTGAACAACAAAGGTGAGTTCAGCCTGACTCATGCTTGGTTAAGTAGTAGCTATAGCTTCTACTATTCACCGTAATATGCCTCAAGTTGAGAACGGGTCGTCGGCCCAGTGGTAAGCCGCTCGGCTGTGAGAGCTGCCACCCGAGTTCGATTCCTAGAGTCGACACTTGGGTCTCACCAGGGCTTGCCCCCATATTTGAAATTTGTGGACCCCGGGGCCTCCCCAGGGAATTAAATTTCAAAAATATGCCTCAAGTTGGTTGTTGCAATGCTGAACTCAGTCTCGCCTGCAGGAATATGTTCAGCGGCATCTCCGATGCAGTGAACATCGCGTTCCGGGACACCATCCGAGGAATCCCTGAGCCCAGGTCAATCAGTGAGACAGCGAGGGTGTGGGACAGCTGCGTGCGGCAGGCTGTTGTGGAGTTTGCACAACAGTTCGGAGGAGGGGCGTTTAGCTCAAGGTACGGCCGGTGGGAGCGTCTGGGCGGTGCCTGAAGAATGGAGACGGCGTGCATGGCGCTTGCTTTGTTGTAGTTAGAAAGTGTAGCCTGTTTGGTGGTTGGCGAGGAATTGGGAAGATTATATGGTTAATAGTCCATTGTGTATAGATGTGAATACATCAATTGAGTGGGGAGTATCTCTGTGTCCCTTCCCATGTAGCCAAAACTTACCTTATCTGTTATATTATTTGTTTTTATAGTTAATAAATTATATTAAAGTGACAAAACTTGCATGGTGGATAGAAGTTTGTTGTTGTTGTTGTGAATGGCATGGTAACTCGTGCAAATTAAGGGCTTCCATTGGAGGTGTTGAGCACCTTGCTGATGGTTTGGGTGCAGTCATCCTACCAGGCCATGTCGTCCTCTGCCGAAAGTTGAAACAGAAATTTCTTAGCTTTTGTTTCATTTTGTTACAAACACTCATGATTATCTTCTAATATACTCCCTCGGTTCTCTTTTTGATGTGGTTTCCGACCAGTTTTAAGGATAGCATGAGTTGACCACTCTGCCCTTCCATGCCCCTCTCGATCGCGCCTTTTCCCCCATCCGATGTGCCCCCCGTCATGCCTCGCCGACGATGCAGACGAGCCCGGCGACGATGGCCTGCCATGCCACCTGCCAAGTGTGGTTCTCGTACATGACCGCGGGCCCCGCCGCGAGGAGCGGCGTGGACAGCGCACCGGGGGTGTATGAAGTGTGGCCCCGGTATATATTATTGTTCAAATCAATTTTAGGTAAAAGGCCACGCATTCCATCGTGATGGCAGATCGACGAGGGCCGCTCAAAAGTTCACTATTGAGTTAATTTGTGGCCCGTTCTCCCTGGCTCATCCCCTCTCCTCCAACCTTGCGCTTTTCCGATCCTCGCTTCGTTCGGTCAGTGTTGGATTAGACTATCTCCAACAAGAGAACCCAAAATT
>VSTD030002796.1:0-11474 GCA_008808055.3 Sporobolus alterniflorus
ATAAACCATCCTCGTGTTTTGCAGGATAAACCATCCTTGTTCAAAAGCTTCTTCAAATGGCTCAAGCCTGGGGGAAAGGTTCTTATCAGCGATTACTGTAGGAGTCCTGGGACTCCATCTGAAGTGTTTGCAGCATACATTGAATAGAGGGGTTACGATCTCCATGACGTGGAGGCTTATGGGCAGGACATTCTTTGTACTTTAATACAGTTAATACTAAGGACAGTTGCTTATATAAAAAAGTTTGGACTCCGGCTCACTTGTTCATGAATTATCTAGATGCTAAAAAATGTTGGCTTTCGTGATGTCATTGCTGAGGATTGAACTGATCAGGTTTCACCATCTAACTTTTTCCACAAAGTTTTTGATTCTTCAACACAAGTTTTTATTATGCTAATTAGTTGGCAATTTCAATATTTCAGTTCCTTGGTGTTTTACGGAGGGAGCTAGCTGAATTTGAGAACAGAGATAGTTTCCTGTCTGACTTCACTCAGGTGATTCAACAACGCCCTTTCTTGAATTCAGGAAGACTATGAGGACATTGCGAATGGCTGGAAGGCAAAACTGCTGAGGAGTTGTGCTGGTGAGCAGAGGTGGGAGCTGTTTTTTTAGGAAAAGGTGGGGGCTGTTCATCGCTACCAAGTGATGATGGCTAGATGTGGATGGACATGCAAATAAAGTGGCTTCAATGAATGACGTGATGTTGTGTATTTCTTCATTTTTCTTGTATGTATTTGATATAGACTTGCTAGTCTTGTAATTTTAACACCCATATGTTTTTATGTTTCCAATCCTTTGATTATTTTGCTTCTACCATCACTAGTTGTTCTGCGGAATAGTGTAAAGCTCTACCTCAAGTTTACTTTTTCAAGCTTATCAGTTTTGCACAGCCTTACAAGATGCAACGTTCTTACTGCATATGTTTACTTTTTCAAGCTTATCAGTTTTGCACAGCCTTACAAGATGCAACGTTCTTACTGCATATGTTTACTTTTTTAAGCTTATCATTTTTGCACAGCCTTACAAGATGCAACGGTCTTACTGCATATGTTTACTTTTTCAAGCTTATCAGTTTTGCACAGCCTTACAAGATGCAACGTTCTTACTGCATATGTCTTTGGAGTAGATGATCTCTATTCTCTTGCTCGTCTAAGTGTCAACGGGTCATTCAAAAAAAAAAGGTCCCAAGAGGTCATAGCATTTTATGGCCACAGCTGATTAACGCCTCGGTTATATCTATGAGGTAGAAGTAAACAAAAATAGAAACTAAATTTGATGGAGAAAAACAAAAATAAAAACATAAACAACACCTGAAAGATTCGAACTCTCGGGGGAAATTCCATGTACGTAGCAGGAGCACGCTTTAACCACTCGGCCCAAGCGTCGTCAATACATATTCAACGTATTTTATCTTTATATTATGTAATATGTTCGACCTGCAGTACCCTTTCCTCTGAATGGACAAGTGGGCTATTCGGTCTGGCTATGATTCAGTTCTGACATGGATAGGTTTTTGGAGATATAAACGCTCACTTAGAATTATAACGCGGTTCCGTGCGGACTGTGTGATTGGGCTCATATTGTATCTAACATAGTCAGATCATTTTAAAAAATAATTGTAAATTGTAAGCAGAGCATGATAAAATATGCACAAAATAAGATGTGTTCCATCGCATAGCAACTAAATTGTTGCACATGTGTTACAATGTATTTGTTTTTTTAAGTGGTTTACATAATTTGTTTATGTAGAACCAAATATAAATTACTAGTTGATAACTTCGTGTGATGCTGCGAGATTTTAAAATAACTTATATTTAATTAAATTCACATGTTGATTCTAATTCAAGCAAAATATAATCAAACTTAAAATGACAACATTATTATACTCTCTTGATGATTACATGATACTAACATTAAAACATGGTTATATAAGAAATCGGATCATGAAACAATAAATGAGCTTAAGTATATCATTTCAACTCAAAGAGTAATTGTAGCTCATAATATGACATATTTGCTCGCGTTGTCCGTAAATCTTGTTCTATTACAAATATAAACATATGCAAATATAAATCAAATTAAGTTGATTTTAAAAAATTCAAAACATATGTAAGTGAGATCTAGTTTTGATTTAAAATTTTTTAAAACATATACAAGTGGGATCTAGTTTTTTTATCTCACCGCATACACCACAATAGTGAAAACAAAATTTAAAATGGATACTATATGAGTGAGATTAATCATTTTAAAGTTTGTTTACTACGCAATATGATGTGACAGAAGATGTGGAAGAAATGAGTTTGTGTTCTGATGTGACATGTGTTAATTGGGTGATGATTTGAATAGGCTGCATGTTAAGAGAATGATTTATAATGGGTTTTATTGATTTAAAAAAATCAAAATATATGCAAGTGAGATCTAGTTTTGTTCATCTTATCGCATAGATCACAATAGTGAAAAATAAATTTAAAATGGATACTATATAAATGAGATTTATCATTTTAAAGTTTGTGTACCACAGAATATGATGTGGATGAAGTGAGTTTGTATGCTAATGTGATATGTGTCGATTGGGTGATGATGTGGATAGGTTGTATGTCAAGAAAATGACTTGTAATGAGTTTCACTTATATAGTTATAACTAATTGGTAACCGATGGTATAAAATTGTATGACAAAATTTAAAATGATAGAATGATGATGGATCTTTTTTTAGCTCAACATAAATGCAGATCAAAGGTGCATAAAAACACTAAAATTTAAAAAATAGAACAATATAAAAAATTCACTCGCTGCTCACTGTGTTGAACTCAATCTGGCAAAAAAAAATTGGTCAACGACCCAACTTGTGTGCCTCATAACTCGTGTCATGTTACAAATATAAACATATGTAAATATATAGCAAATTAAGTTAATTTATAAATTCTTCAAAACATATGCAAGTGGTATATAGTTTTGTTCATCTCATCACGTATGACACAACGGTGAAAAACAAAATTTAAAATAGATATCATATAAATGAGATTAATTATTTTAAAAAAATATACTATACAAGATTATGTGGTATGATATAGTGGTAATTTGAAAATTGTGGATGGTGTGTCATTTGACAATTGGTAGATAATATAGACACATTACATGTTAAGAGAATTACGCTAAATTATGACAAAATTTAAAATGGTAGAATGATGATGGATGTTTTTTAGCTCAACATAAATGTAGATCAAATGTGCATAAAGAAAACACTAAATTTTAAAATAAAGGAAAGTATAAAAATTTTACTCGATACTCGGTGTGCTAAACTCAGTCTGGCAAAAAAAAATTGGCATACGACCTAACTTGTGCGCCTCTAACCCGTGTCCTATTGCAAATATAAATATATATAAATATATAACAAGTTAAGTTGATTTATAAATTCTTTAAAATATATGCAAGTAGTATATAGTTTTGTTCATCTCATCGCGTAGGACACAACAATGAAAATAGAATTTAAAATGGATATCATATGAGTGAGATTAAACATTGTAAAGTTTTTATACTAGGCAAGATTATGTGGTATGATGTAGTGGTGATTTGACAATTGGGGATGATATGTCATTTGATAATTAGTAGATAATGTGGACAACTTACATGTTAAGAGAATTGCACTAAATGACTTATATTGTGTCATCCTTATATAAGTATAGATGATTAATTATCACTTATGAAATCAATGCCCTAAGAAAAATCAATTTTTTTGTTACTCATGCATTCAGCAATATATTATTATTGATTAAAATATATATATATATATATTGTATATATCTCACTTTTATATATAAACAAGATAAATGAAAGTTTGATATATGCAACAAACTTCATTTTGATTGTTGCATGTTCATATCCTCCTACAAAACATGTGTGAGTTAAAAGTATTATGTTTTCAAACACTTTACATATATATAAAAATGTTTTTATGGAAATCCTAATATAAATTATTTTTATTTACTTATGAAATCCATTATTAGACAAATGCTCCATACGTTCTTAAATTATTGTCGTTATTGACTTTTTAGTTACATTTGACAATTTATATTATTCATTTTTACAAAATTATCATATATTTTGTTATGATTTGATTTATCATTAAAAATTGAATCATGAGTTATAATTTTGTATATTTGAATTAATATTTTGAATAAGACGAGTCATCAAATATAAATCAAAAAGGCAACGACGATAATAATTTAAAAATGATGACAATAATTTATAAACCTTACCAGCCTCCAGCACCTGCCCCTCAGAAAATAGAAACAGTGCATATGATTCATAGAGCAGCGCATGGTCCAAAAACATCCCTCTCTCATCTAGATCCTTATAAAGCCTGGGGAATTCACCAGTTGCATCCGGCTACAAGAGCACGATCACAAACGAACCCAGAAAAGGGTAAGCAAAGATAAAAAAAAAACCTCCCAAACAGGAGGGCGGAAATAATAATTGGCATTAAAAACTGTTCAGTTTTTTAGATAATGAAAAACCAATCACTTACATAGAGGATCCGAACTTTCAGGGGGCGCAGATCGGTAGAGTACTGGTAATCATCCCCATATTTTTTAATGGATTCAGTCATGTAAAGCTTGAGCTAGGCTAAGGCTGCTACACTGTACTTTGGACCTGTCCCGAGTTCATCAATAGCCTTTCTGAAAGACCTGAATAGAAACGCAGAAACCAACTTAAGCAAAGTGAGAAGATATATAGAGGCTCACACCAAAGACAAGTGCATCCCACTCATAAGTTAACAAAATGCACATAAATACCAAATGTGAGCAGGTAGAATGGAACAAAGCTCGACATAACAATGAGTTCGGATATCCAAATTGGTGTCGAAATGTTAGGTGCAACCATTATGCCTTACACATGTTTTATTAAACAGGAATTGAACACACATGTGCATACCAATCCAATCCTAGACAGTGGACACACATTAGTGAGGTGGATCCATGCAAAAGTTAAATTACCGCCCTAAATCGGTAATTGCTCAGGCTTAAACAATCAACAACCGAACCATGGGTACAAGCACACAGAACGACATGTAACGGGAGGCTGAATCTCCCTCTGAAACCCACAAACGACGCAAAATCCACATGGTTTTGCACAATACTAAAGTGAAATTGAAGTCTCAGAAGCAAATCAAGAGAGACATGATAGTACCTGAGGTATGGGAAGATGGGGTCGGAGAGTGGCGAGGGAGGCTCTTGCGGAACCCTAGGTGAGGACCTCCGAAGCGGGATGGAGGTGACCCCCACCGCCTCGGTCAATGCTTGCGCTCTCGTCGCATGGAGTCGATGTGGGGGATGGGGGTGGTCCATTTCTAGGTCGAATATCTGGTGGGTCACGACCCACCCCGTAGCTCCGCCACTGTCTATTCCACATGACAGATGTTGCAGCTATCATAAAAAGAGGAGTGACACGTCAATACCACAGTCATATGTCTAATTTGATAGATACACACTAGATACGTCATTAATTATTTTAGTGATTTTTACTACTTTTCAATTAAGAGATAGATATAAGATTGTGTTTGATTTGAGGTGTTACGTGACTCTAGTCTCCGTGATTATCTAATCACTTAGTTCAACCTGAAAGCCTGAAATTTCTATTTAAGTGACATTGCCCACAGAGTGTTGCCAGCAATCAAGCACTCAACCCCACCCTAACCGGATCCAAAAAAACCCACGGGAACACCGGAAACGCTGTCGATGGGCACGACGCGGTGAGACCAGCCAGCGAGCAAGCGAAGGAGCAGGAGAAAGCGCCGAATGCGACGACACGGAGGCGGAGCCCCCCAAGCGACCTAGAGAGGGTTGGGGCCATGTCCGACCCCGTGCCCGCCCCCACGCCGCCCGCCGGCGCGGCGCCGGAGACCGCGCCCGTGGAGCTCACGGAGTTCTTCTGCTACGAGTGCGAGTCCTCCGTCTCGTTGCCTGTGGTGGCCGGGCGGCGCCCCCTCTGCCCGCTCTGCCGCGGCTACTTCCTCCAGCCGAGTCCCTTCCCCGAACTGGACGAGCGGCCTCCCCCGCTGTCGGCGATCCCCTCGGTCTCCGGCTCCGAAGACTCCGACGCCCCCTCCGAATTCGACGAGCTCGACGAGCTTCACGACTTCGAGTTCATGAACCCCGCCTTGGCGCGCCTCTACATCAGCCGCTTTATCCAGGACCGCCTCAACCCCATCGCCGCGCCCGAGGAAGTCGACGCCGCCACGGCCGCCGCGCTGTCCCTGCTCGACGAGCAACAGCCCGATGGGGAGCGGCCGGCCCCTTATGCGTCCATCGCCGTGCTGCCCACCGTCCTGGTGTCTGACCCCTCCGCGGACTGCGCCGTCTGCCTGGAGGGCCTCCCGCTTGCTTCCGTCGCCCTGAAGCTCCCCTGCTCCCATCTCTTCCACCCCGCCTGCATCACTGCGTGGCTGCAGAGGCACAACTCCTGCCCCCTCTGCCGCTTCCGCCTCCCAGTCTCCGACCCCGTGGAGGACTCGCCGTCAGAGCAGGATGTGCCGACAACGATCACTATCCGGCTCACCACCACCGGCCGCGTTCGCGTCAACAATGTCGCTATGTTTACTGAAGCTCCAATCTCAGAGTCGCCTACGCAGCTCGCGCAGGCTGTTAATGGTGAAGGGGGCGGTGGACCTGCCAACAGCGGCGAGACCGTGTCGTCTGAGTGGCCACCGCAACCTGACTCTGATACAGTCATGTCGGAAGCCCGCGACGGGGACAACATTTTTGATTGAGCCAGTGGTTCGAGTTGTCAGGTAAAATATCTGAGCACCATTTCTGAACTTTACTCACTAAACTTGTAATATCCTGTATCCCTGGAGCATGTCATGGAATTGCTTTACCCCAGTGAACCAAACTGTTTTTTTTTTGAAGAAAAAGAACCAAACTGTTTTAGTGAAGCCAACAGTATAGGTGTTGTGTGGATCGTGTTACATTTAATTTGTTTGGTCTTTAGTTTTGTGCTAGTAGATTATGGTAGTGATTGGCTTTCTTATTTCTTTTGTGAGTACTTGAATAATCAATCAAACGTAGCTGAATTTGTGGTCACTTCAAAACTGCTATGCACATCTATGAGGTTGCTTCATTCCGTTAATTTGCTTGGTTTGTTAACTGGATCAAGGCCCTTGTATACTTCCTAATTTGTATAAATGTTCATCAGCAATTGACTTACTGTTATCTTAGTCTTTTAGCTCTAGTATCTTAAGTTAGAGTTGCACACTGGTTGTGATTAGCAATAATTACTATGCAATACTGAACCTTCTACCCTGTCTGGAGGTTTTTAAGTACCATCATCCTGTTCTGCGTGTTGAAAGCTAGAAACTACCTTGTGGATTTGATCTATTGTTTAGATGATAATACAGTAGAAATATATATAGAGAAATAACATTTTCTTTGAGGAATTTTGATCGAAACAAAGAAATAGTAGAGTAAAGCTAGCAAAGCTGATTTGAATCAAACTTGTTTGCCACATTGTTTGGTTGATCGCCTATAAACACAACCACTTAAAATGTTGATTCTAGGTGAGACTTACAGTCGATTTCGATATATTATTTTACTGTTCTCCGGTACATTACTTTCATGATTACTAGTTGTTAACCCATGTTGCAGGATATAAAAATAAAAACTAAATTATGAAAGAACAGAAGTTCTGAGGGCCTTTTGTAAAATAGAAAAAATGGAGGGCCTTTTGTAAAGACTAAATTATAAAAAAGGTAAGGATAAAAATCAAATTTGGGTAAAGCACATGAGTTAAAATGTAAAACTGAGGGGTTTAATTCAATGTTTAATTAAATTGCAGGGGCTTTGATGTAAATCCGTCTATTGGGCCTCGGTTGTGCTGATTGGGTACTGATGTGGCATTAGGTGCTAATGTGGCATGTGCTAATTGGATGTAGCATGAGGTGATGTGGCACACTACTTAAATTTTTAGAATTATTTTTCAATGGAAAAAGGTGACATGGAATGAGGTTATTTTATTGAATTTTTAGAATTGTTTTTCAATTGAGAAAGATGATGTGGCATGCTACTTGAATTTTCAGAAATATTTTTCAATGGAGAAAGATGACATGGCATGATATGATGTGGCATACTTGCATGTTGAGATAATTGAAATTAATGACTTGTAATGGGTCTTAGAAATATAAGTATACAGGATTTAGTTAATTTTCTTGTTGTGATGCAATGCTAGAATCTAGATTTAGCAGGTCTGCCTTGGTTTCATTCAGAAGAATAGAACTAACTCATGCCACTTTAAGTTAATTTCTGATTTTCTCCTGCCGTAGTTCTAGAATACCCTCCCCTTATTGCCCATTTCCTAGTTAGCTTTGTTTAGTGTTGATGATATGGCTGGGGATTAGGAAATTGCAAGGCAATCCCGAGCCAACAAGGCCAAGGATCAATTCTTGCTTGATCTATTACTTCTCATCTCATATGTTTATATAACCTGATTACAAGAGTCCTGATCGGCCTTAAGGGCCCACACCTTCCTAACAGACTCAACTCTATCTTAACTAACTATGGTTGTGGACCCGCTTGTTCCTTCTCACGTATTGACGACCAAAGAAGGAGTCCACAACAGTTGACACCTCCATTATTTCTTTTGATGCTTTATGTGAATTGCTAGTTTATTAGTACAGAACAAATATATTCACTTCAAATCCTTGTGTCCTGATGTTAACAAATTATGCTCAAGTGCTCAAACGTTGTTCACGATTCTTGCTTTGTTATGACAAGTATGAATGATGTGCTAGTTTATTAGTACAGAACAAATATATTCACTTCAAATCCTTGTGTCCTGATGTTAACAAATTATGCTCAAGTGCTCAAACGTTGTTCACGATTCTTGCTTTGTTATGACAAGTATGAATGATGTGCATGAAAACCTGATCCACATATGCTCAAGTTTTAGGAATTACTTGGTCATGAAAATTATGTTCCTGTGACAGCATAGAGGTTGATAAAGTAGGTTCTATGCATGACCTAGCTTGGGGACCTTGACTACCAATCCTCCATGTGAATAGTTTTCTGTCCTTCAAGGTTTTAATCTTACATATACCCTGAGAAGAAGTCAGCCAACTGCCTCAACATGCATATTCTGTTATTTGAAGAAACTGTGGACTACTGGGCATGGGTTACTCTTAAAATTTGACATTATGATAGCTGCAGTACATTGCTTTATGAATGTTCCATAGTTCATTTTACACATCATAGAAAGCACTTTTATGTTGCCACAATTAGTTGGTGCAGAGAAATTCCTGTCTTCAGTTCTATTTTGGGAAATGGGGGAAGTGATTTTGGGAAACTAGCAGGGTTGTTCCTTGGTAGATTTCTTCAACTTGAAGTGTCACTCAATAGCGTCCTTTCGACTTTCCTATCCTAAGAGACACTCTTTTCGTGCTTTTACTGTATGTTATTTCCTTAGAACTTTCAAAGTCGTCCAGTTTGTTCATATTCTTCTACCCTTTTCAGGTGATAAGAGCTGGATTGCCGTCCGACAACAAGATTAGAAGGAAGGCCGCCATTCCTTCTCAGGGCGCCTGTCTTGCTAGATGATAGCACGTTGTTACATGCTGAATTAAGTTACCTGTGCAGAGACCAAGGGATTGCTTCCCAGTACCTTGTATATTTTCTGCACCTTTTCCGTTTCGTAATAAACATTTAGTTTTTCGCTTTCCTGTTACCCCGACTTGCACTGGTAGTGGAAGATGTGAATATTCTGGGAGTCTCCAGTGTGATATATTCAGTGTCACTGAGCTTCGTGTCAGAGGGCATGCTGGACTAGATTATAGCGAGCAAGTTCTGGCATGTCGTGGTGCATCTCTCATGGATTCCATACTCGGTTGATCGAAGCCGACACTGCAGATGGTCGACATTCTTCAGCATGATATGTGCCTTATTCTTTCTGAGGTTTTGGCCTGTTGGTAAGTGTTACCAACCGCTTGAGCAGAGCTGGTTCTTGCCAACCTGTTCCAGGAAGTTGCAAACGCTGATGTGCTATCCCTATTTATGTGATTGATCGTGCTCGGATGCAGTTTCAGAGTGATTTCTTTGCTTATAGACGGTTGTTACAGCTGAAGCATGGACTCAACTTATGAATTCCGGATTCTATCCGATTCTCCTGTTCCTGACATGGTAATTTCCTCGGTAGACAATTATCCTTTGCGGTTAGCACGCCGTGGGAGCTACCTGTTCCTTCAAGTGGTGTATTATTACAAATATAAATGACAAAGCGATAAAGAAGTTAATTGCTCAAATTAGTAAGAGACTGCTATTCCAAAATCAGAATTACAGGCAAGCAGAGCACATAAGTAGCAGCGTAGTGTCGAGCAGAACACAGGAAAGCAGAGTAGATGGAGAGGCTCATTCAGGGACCGAGTAGCAGAAGATAGGGAGCACCACAACCAGATGCGGAGCACACACTACAATCAAATATACATGGCCAACTGGAGAAGAACATGGAGGAGATCGGACAGAACAGATGGACAGCAGTTCCAGACTTCCAGTAAGCAATCAGCGTCAGAACTTCGCGCCTGTCCTCGTGGGCTTGGGCCGCATCATGTGGAGACTGGGAGTGCATCTTCGGGCTGGACGATAGGGGCCAGAACAGTTGTGTGCACTACTGAGCCCTTTCCACAGTGACAAACAACCTGAATTCCGGAGTATATCAAAAGAGAACATATCAAGGAGACAAGGAAGCACTCCGAAAGGATCAAGTCAGAGCGACAAGCTGTGGGGAACAGTGCAAGGAACAACAATAAACTGGTGGGCTCTTGACCAGAAAGCTTGTCCACTGGTCACTCATCACTCATTAGCCCAACCCATGTCTAATCACTGTCATCATTAAAATACCATAAAATGCAAACATGCTTAGCAATAATTAATCATGATTCAGGTCAATCTCTGATGGTTTACTACTAGTGTTTTCTTTTTATGCTAGTGGCTGCTTCATGCCAGTCATGTTTCTGCAATTTCCAGAAGAAGAATGTCATGTTTCAAGTACGATAAAAGTACATGAAGCGTATGTTTCCTGTCAGTTAGTTAAAAACTAATCTATCAAGCATCAAATAAAAAAGAATAAAGGGAATACATCTTAAAATTTCCATTCTCCAAAGA
Organism: Sporobolus alterniflorus; assembly: GCA_008808055.3. Lineage (NCBI taxonomy): Eukaryota > Viridiplantae > Streptophyta > Magnoliopsida > Poales > Poaceae > Sporobolus > Sporobolus alterniflorus. The sequence goes on from VSTD030002796.1 coordinate 11,147, forward strand.
TATTTGAGGTTTCACACATGAGTTGAGGTTTCAGCCTAAAAAATTACTGTAACTAGTTAATAACCTCATGCGTGGAAAGAGTAACCCATAATTTAAAATAAAATGGAATACCATAACAAAAAGATGAGACGTTAGATAGTTTTTAGCTGCAGTTGATTTCAGATGGAAGATAATCGATACAAATACGGTTAAAATGGGAAAATTTAACAGATATGATTAGGAACAAAAATGTAAATCAGCAAGGGCTACATCTTTATCTCTATAGTTGAGGAACTAATTTAAAAAAAATACATTTTCCTGAATTATTTACAATGAAGAAATACGATAT
>VSTD030002797.1:0-11474 GCA_008808055.3 Sporobolus alterniflorus
CGCCGCCACCACGAGCACACCAGCCCCGCGCCGCCGAGGATGTCGGCGTGTCGGGTCCGGTGGAAGATGTCGCGCAGTGCGTCCCCCGGCAGCGCCGCCCAGTCCCGCGTCGTCTCTCCTTCCATCTCTCTGGAACAGAAGGTTGGTTGGATGGCAGCTTTAGTAGTACTGTACGTACGGTGATCCGGACTCGTTGCTGGGCTTTGACTGGGCTTGAGTAGCTTCGGCCTCGAACCAGCCATTATAGTATCTTGAGCAGGTAATGCATGTACAAAATTGTCTTATGATTTTCATTGTGAGAAATCCAAAAAAAATTATAAAAAATCCCAGAGAAATGTTAAAATTATGGATCATGGTCTGATGAAGGATTCGGCCCAATGTGACCTAGGATCAGGGCCCAAAGAGGTCGAGATCGCTCCATTCCTCCGCCTCGCCTGAGACCGGCCTTCTCCTTCCCAAAGCAAAACCCTATGATTTCAAAAAAAAAAAACCCTATGCAATAGCGACAGAACCGAGCCCCCCCACGCCCGCCCGCCGCCGCCATGGCGCTCCGCCACATCAACCCCCGGAGGAAGCCACTGGCCCTCGTCCCGCGCGCCTTCTCGTCATCCTCGAACCCGCCCTTCCCTCCTCCCCCGCCGCCGAGCAACGACCCCGAAGCCAACCACTCCCCGTCCCGCGACCCGGGCGCGCGCCCGAACCCTTCGTCCTCGCTCTTCCGGGACATCCGCGAGCGCCTCCAGTCGTCGCCCACGCCGCCACCGCCCCGCCGGATCCCGATGAACCCGCCCCGCCCCAACACCGGCGGCGGCGAGACACCTTTGCAGTCCCTCAGCGAGGTCCGCAAGATGCTCCAGAACTTCCGCGCGCCCCAGGCCGGCGGCGGGGCGCCCTCGGCCTCGGAGTCCGCCACACCCTCCTTCCAGGACCTGCTCAAGAACAACAGCGCCGCCCTTCGTCCCGACGCCGGGAACAGGTCGGGCTTCGACGGCCTCGATGCCATCCGCAATAGCCTCAAGAACGTCCCGCGGAAGCAGCCGCCTCGCTCGTCAACTCCATTCCTCTCCCCTCACGCGCACAGCAATATCTTCAGCAAGGAGAGGGACGGGAAAGCGGCTGGGTCCGGGAAGGAGGACAGGGATTCTGGCATGATGCTCACCAGGAGCTACAGCTACGAAGATCTTGGGAAGAGGCTAGGGGAGCTGCGGCCTGCGAACGTGGCTAAGGACGGTAAAGACTGGTTCTCGCTCGAGGAGCTGCAGGGGCGGATTGCCAAGCTGGCCAAGCTGGAGGAGCAGGATGACCAGTTGGGTGGGTCCATGTCGGATATCCGGAAGAGCATTATGAACTTCAAGAACGCAGGAATAGGATCGCGGGTTGCGGCACCTGTTCCCATGGCACTTCTGGGAAACATTGGCGGGCAATCCATGCTGGACTACATGCGCCTGCCTCCACAGGAGGAGCTGCTAGAGAGGGTGAGACTTACCTTTGCCATTTTGCCTTCTGTTATGTGCGTGGAATTGATTCGGTAGCTTGTTTCATAGCCGAGGATGTGATCCACTGCTGATGTGTGTTGCTTTCTTCAGTATTTCCATCCGGACCATATGTCTTCTGAAGAGAAGATGAAACTAGAGCTTCAGAAGGTGAGGGATGAGTTCAAGATGTCCGAGAACGACTGTGGTTCTGCTCGAGTTCAAAGTAAATATCCAACCCCTTCCACCCTGAGTGCATGTTGATCCAAAATTTTCTGTTTGCCAAAGAAATTGTAACAACAAATTAGCTATTATTTTGGTTGCTTTATAATGTCATTTACTCGCCTCTTTTTCTCTCCAAATTCTTGTTCTTGCAATGTTGTGTAATTCAAATTGGCACAAACAAGCTTATATGCTTTTTCTGTAACTAATGCAGTAATGGTTTCAATAATGGTTGTTTGGCTTGATTGGCAAAGGTTCTACATTATGGGTTTATGGTTGATCCAAAATATCTAACTTAATACGTCAGAATTGCGTTTTGTTGTGGTATTCTTCTATAGGTGGTTGTTTTGCTGATGGGGTATATTGTTGACTTTCGAAGTTCTGCTCGTGTACCCTGCATTTTCACGAGTTTAAATCTTCGTCCCTTCATTAATTTAAATCAAAATACCTGTCACTTACAAAACTTCTTCATTTTTCTTTTTTTTAAGATATTCCTCTTCGCATGTTATCAATTTTCTTTTCTGATGCTTATTAGATCTCTAGGAATCTTCTGCATATGTTTCTCAAACCAGGCATATTTCAGCTCTCTAGTCCCTCATTCTGGACCATCTAGTTACTAGAGGATGGCTTCCTGTTGTTATGAAAGCTGACGCCTCCAAGTAGTTTTGATGTACTAGCTACAACATTGAAAACTTTTATGCCCTTGTAGCTTTGCTGGCTTCGCATGTAACTGATATCCATCTTGTTTTTCTCCCAGTTGCTCAGTTGACTGTAAAAATCAAGCATCTGTCATCTGTTTTACATAAAAAGGTATGCTTTATCTTGGGTTGCCCTGTTATGTTCTGCACTGTTTTACCTATGCATCTGTCAATGGTACCTCCAGAACTGTTTGATCTTGATTCTGAGATGGTAATTTATGAGCTTTGTTGCGATGCAGGATAAACATTCTAGAAAGGGACTTCAGGATATGGTCCAAAGGAGGAAGAAATATCTCAAATACTTGCGTAGAACAGACTGGGACTCGTACTGTCTTGTTCTGTCAAAGCTGGGGCTTCGCGATGTGCCAGAGTACAAAGCTCCTGATTACAAGAGCAAGTCTACCAGCAAGGCCAAGTCTAAGAAGAGCAAGAGCAAGGGCAAGAGAAAGATGAAGGCCTGAACAAATTCCTTTTTTCTTGCCCCTTTTGGCGCAGCATTGATGGAATAGATGTCCAGCCCAGTGTAGCACTGTTGTACTTTGTAATAACTGTTTATTGGTTTGATGTCAAGGTTTTCCTTTCTAGGAGCTACTGTCTTCCTGCAACAGCTGCTTGCTTATCATGGAGTTGTACTCACTATGTCTTGGAAGTGCATGGTATTTTTCCCTTAAAGCCAATAAGTTGAAGAAAAATATTTAGTCGTGATGTTTTTCAATTTTCTCTCATCTAACGAAAGTTTAAGGTTGTTTGTTGCAAAGTCTGCAGTAGAAGGTTTTGATGTTAGAAGTAATGAAGTAAATGTGTGTATATCTGTAGTACTTATATGGCATAACTGGTTTAGCCTGCGTTGATTGTTAAAATTTTGTGGTGAGTTTATATTCTACTCAGTCCTTTATCCTTCTGACTGTTCATCCTCTCAGAGTATCTCCAACAAGTAAAGTTTTGTAAAGTACTTCCTAAATTATATTTAGAGTGATTAGAGAAAAACACATTTCAACGATACTCTAAATGAACTCTCAAAATTTATCAACTTTTTAAAGATGAGCTTCAGGTGGTTAAATGTGGTGATCTGATCTGCATTCCCTAAATCTTGAAATCCTTCTTTTTCGTGTAGAAATTTTCATCTCTTGTCACATGGTTTTATTTTTAATATATATGATAAATTTTATTGGGAATTGTTAAGGAATATGAGTTTTTTTCCCTCCAAAGATTTAGCAACTTTCTAAATCCAACTCTTTAGAAATTAATTTTTCAGGAATTACCGGAGATCCTCCTACATATGCAGAATGAGGAACCTGTACATGCGAATAACTTCAGTCTATTTGCTGCAATGTCTGCACTGGAAGTAAGCCATACTATTTTGCCTTGTACTTAGCGGCGGCCAGCGTCGGAATTAAACCAGTGGCATGTACCGTTCCTAAATTATATTTTATCCGTTCCTTCTTACTTCGTTGTATTAGTTTATTTTTGAACTAGTCGATGATAAGTAAAAATGAATAGATGTAGTACTGTATAGTATAGAAATATAGCTTATTTAATCTTACTCCAGTCTTTTTTTATTGTTACTGGTCGGTGATTTTTTTTATTATGTTTAACCGCTCAGCTAATATAAAATATTTATTCAAACATGTAATATTATACATTGTGTTTGAACTTTATTTAGTAATAAAATAAATTACAATAATATATATATATATATTAAAAAATAATAAGATGAATGATCAAATATAAATAAAAAAAATCAAGGCCAACAATAAAAAAATGGAGGGAATATAATTTAGACCTAACCCTCAGATATAAAGTCCACTAGGTTATTTTTGCTTATATATAGTCTACGCCGGTTGAAGCGTCGTGGCCCAATGAGCTTGACGCTGGTAGATTCTGAGGCCTATGGAAGGAATCACGCGCCGAGTAGGGGACTGGGCCAGCCCGTGTGTAGCACATTGGGCCAGCCCATGTGGAACGGATGCAACCCAATTAAGGAGCAACAATATTTTGGGCCGATGAACGTCGTTCAGACAATTAGCGTTGGCGTAGCTGAAAAATACATGCAGCACATAGTGGTTCCAGCTATAGTTCTAATCAACTCTGTTCGCGGGACAGCTTCATCAGTTTCCTCCCCAATCAAGCTTGTCACAGCACACGAATTACCATCTGCTGTACATGTGCTTAATTAATTAATCACACGTTCTCGTAGAGGCACCACTACGCGCGCGCCAAGCTAAGTCTCTGACGGATAACTGCGACCAGAACCCAGAAGTGGCGTTGGTGCGCACACGCGCGCGGCCGGGCCAACACACGTCGTCGTGCTCCTCTGCAACCTGTAGCTAGATTCTCAGATCCGGCGGACCCTACTGAAACACACGGCACCCACCATGCATGGTGGGTGTTCCTCGTCAGGCCGCTATCGTCCTCCAGTTCAGAGGTCGTGCACACGCTGCGATTCGTGGCGCCAATGGGGAACCAGACAGGCCGAACAAAACTCGTCGAAACCGAACAGCTGCTATCATCGCGTAATTATATTAGGGCATATATAGCCGCACAGGACATATAGTTCACCGATCGAGAGGGAGGTTGAGATCAGCTGGGACACTAATCATCACAACGAACGAATTTGTCCGTCTGAGCCTCTCGAGATTGAGGTTTCGCACGCAGCATCGTCCCTGCGCGCATAATAACATTGGCGTGGAAAGAAGAAAAAACAAAACTCACACAACACATCGCAGCATCGCCAATACGACAGGCACACAATTCTGAAACGAAACCCTTGGTGGCCACAGAATCGAAATGGTGGTACAGGTGGACCGACCGAAACGAGTCTTACCTAAGCTGCCTGAGGACGAGATACGCTCGACTCGATCGGAATATACGGTATGTTCGTTGGACCGTACGTACCAATTCTCGCTCCGCGTGCACCACGCCCGTCGTCCAGGCTTCGCGCTTATCCTTGATGGAACGAGCGAGTACAAATTATGCATGTGCAGCAGGTGATTTGCAACAGTACTCGTCATACCAATCTGACCACGTACGCGCACTTCAATAATCTTCTCCAACTAAACGCCTCCATTCTGCACACCCCAAAACTAATCAATCATGATTGGTACCTGCTGCGCTGCTGTCATGCATGACGCCAGTGCTGCTGATTCCTGCTTATTTCTTGATAATGTACAGTACGGTATAAAGTACTAGTATTACTAGTCGTCGAGGTCTCGTTGAGTACTCTAGTACGTATATACAACTTCCACTCGTATATGATCGAGTGATCCTGGTTTTCTTTAATTAGGACGACGTCTCCTTCGCAGTGCAAGCTGTAAGAATGCGATGGGGAACAAGTGATAAAGCGTGACCTGTCTCGTGTCCACGAACGCATATAGCTGGGGATTGGATGGAGGTCTCTCGCGTATCCTTTTCCTCCGCAGAATTAGATTCTTCCTCTCTCGTACACTTCCGGTCACAGCCAAACAGTCGCAATTTGCGGGAAAAGGATCTTCAGACTCATGCATATATTTGGAGGATCAATGCCAAGGACTGGCTCGCGAGTGACCTCTCTCTCTCTCTCTCTGCTCCTGCTGCAGAAGCTCCATGATGAGTGACGAGGCCGTGTCTGGTTAGTTCAGCAATCCAGTCTCTCACGGTTCACCTCTGGAAAGTTCTAGCAGTATTTTAATCTGCCAAGACGTGTGGTTCAGCGACAGACATCTCTGGCCTCCCACTACTGCTGGTCCATTCCAAATGGCTATAATACGTCACCACCGCAGAATCAATCTGGTCCACTGGCAACTTTTGTTTGCACATTGAGATTTTGCCTACTCCACTGCGGTTGGCTAGTTGGAGCTGAAACATTGTAATGTAAGACCAACTGTTGCTTATAGTTCAAGAATGCAATAACATAAAAACCATCCATGTGTCTGCTGCATATATAACCAAACAATCCTAATAACTGAAGCAAATAAAGTAACACGACACCACAAAAGCACCCTCTGAAGAAGCGAAGCGCTATATGGGCATACATCTCTGCGGATGCCGAGGCCTAGCTAAAAATGATTGCCCCTGTTAATTCTAAAACCCAAATAAAAGGCCATTGCCAGCTGTCTAGTAAACCACAGTGACACAACGACTGAAGAACCGTGCCAAAACTATATTCCTGGGTCACGATTCTACTAATTCGGACAGCCAATTAATTAATGCGGTGCGCAAAACAATTGGCTGGTGACAGAAAGCGACCGGTGACAAAATTTGAGACCGGCAAACAGTGCTTAGTTTGGAGCTATAGGCTGCTCTAATTATTGGCACTATCATCTGCTGATTAAAAAGTCCCCTGACGGTGGTGTGGTGTGAGGCTGCCATTGGCTTTCAACATAAGCAAAACAGCATGCTGACCGAACCTGTCCGGCCGGTGGCGACGCACCGACTGCTAGCTGGTGATCACATATACAAACAATTAATTGTTGCTACTAATAGTAATTTGGCCAGCGCCCGCTGCAAATTAGAAGTGTGAAAAGCTGAAAGTGAATGTGTAACTAAATTATACGTCCATGGTTAAAAAATGTTTTATGCATAAAAAGTTACACTGTTACTTAGCCCATATCCACTGGAAAATTTATTGCCATTTTTCTGCAGATATCTATATATTACTGTATGCTAAAATGGGCATGTTTCAGTTGCATTGATGGGCATGCGTACTTTTTCTTTAGTCTGGCGGAGAGATGGACATGCATGCATCTTTAAAGATAATGCCAACTAAATATGGGTTGTGGGGAGCTGGCATAATTTCCTAAATATTCTGATGAATGACCCGGCCGGGGGACTAATAATTCAACAAGACATGCATGATATATTGTATGATGCACTATTGGATCTACTAACTAGACAACACAGGGAAACGAATGATTGCACTAGAAAAATACTTAGCAGTACGTGGACGTGCACATGACGAGAATTATAGTGGTACCGTTGCCTGCCAAGACTGAAGAAAAAAATGAAAAGCACTTCACACCTAATGTGTCTGTACTAATGCAGTGGTATTAAGTTAATAGGCTCTAGATACATTTTTTTAGATAATGAATAGGCTCTAGTTACATATGGTGCATCAACAACTAATTTTGTTCCTGTAAAACACTTAACACCAATTTTTGTTCTTTAGTAGATTGCTGTAAAAAACTTATTTACTAGCTAGTGTTGAATCCATTGAAAGCAAGCGGTCGTTCCAATGAACATCTCGACCTTCCTTCCGATCTTCTAATCCATAAGTTGTTCGTTTGACCGATCTAGATCTAGATCAAAGTTCTATGAACCATTGATTGGAAGTACTTTGATTTTCAATCAACTGAAAATCAGTAACTCCAGTAAAAATGTACTTGATCACTGAACAACAGAACGAACCAGGGAGCTGTTTCGGTCCTATCGACTGAAGAAGTGACCGCGAATGGAAAAGAGGTGAGAGGAAGTTGTTTCAGTCCTACATACACCTTTTCAGGTCAATGATTGGAATTCAGAAAACTGCACTCCTAGTAGAATGCTGTACTACTACTGCTACTCAGAACGAATCCACTGCCAAATTTGGGTGCATTGTTGACCAAATGTATTGTCGAATCAAAAAATGGTAAAACCAGACGTCTGCAAACAATGGCTGCCAGCTGGACATGCTGAATCAGATGAATAGATGACATATATGAGTGTAAGATTTTGACATATTTTTTTCATGCATGACGTACATACCGCAGCACTCAATACGCTGGCCGGTGAAAGAAACGTCCAAGTTAATTTCAGAGACCGACAGCTCTCTTATCCTATTTATCACTACGATCGAGCTTATCCTCTCCCTTTCTTGTTGACGACCGTCTGAGTTAATCCACTGGTACTGATTAAATAGTTATTTTAAATACGCGATTTGGCGGCGGCTAAAGTGCATGCAGAATCGTGTACCAAGTCAGACGACGAGCGAAGAAGCAACTGAAAGGAGAAGAGAAGTTTGGAACGTGTTGGCTGGACGATCGAGCACATATTGCGTGCATGGTCGATCCGTCAATGAAACGAGCGCGCACGTCTAATAAAAAATGAAGTAATAAAGATGAGTGTTCATATATATATATAAATGTCTGTGTTTATCTAGAAAACGGAGGAATGATTTAAAAAAAACGGAGCAATGAGGCGATCGTTACCACAATACCAGCAAGAAAAGTCCTCGGGATTAACTCCGCGAGGCTTCGTGTGCCGCCGTTGATCGCGCAAATTAAAGTTTTGGCTGCTCATCAACTCGTGGCTCCGAATATTACTTGCACGAGACAACAAAATTATGAGCAAGGTAGATGCAAGCACACGATTCGATCGAGCGCGTCGCCGTCAGTGAGCTGGACCGGAACGAAGCTTGCCGCTGGTTTCGTCCGACAATTCGGCATCTTACGTTCGTACGTGTGCTCCTGCAGTTGCCGGACGGGCCGGGGTCAGGCAATCGTGTGGCTGGGATTTAACCCTGACACACCAGCTGAGGTAATTAGCATATCTAAACCACACGGATACAACGGCTATACGGTTCGTCTCACGTCGTTTTAACTTTTTTATGATGATAATTACGTACAAGCAACCTGCAGAATGCTAATCAATTGCTGCTTAGCGTATTGGCATTAATCTCCATGCCATCCGCCGCTCTAACAACGCTGTTGGTGAGTGGGTACGTTAGCGTTGTTGGGATGGCTCTGTGTGTACCAGTATTATAAGAAATAAAATGAGTATATTTTTTTAAATGATGAGTACACTACTACAAAAAAAAAGTTTATGGTGTTGGCTGTAAACATATTATTTGTATCAGCTATGCTAGCTGGTACCAATAGCGGTTGTTCCAGCTGATACGAAAGACCAATTTTCAAGAATAAAAAAAAATGCTGCACCCGGATCAAGGCGCGTGGGGCTAGATCCGGGCCGACAACCATTTATGTCGTGCCGTGGTGGAGGCCGTGGTCGAAGCCGCCCACCCGCCGCCAGCCAGATCTCCGAGGCCACCTACTGCCGCCGCGTTAGACCCCGACCGCCACCGCGTCGTGGTCAAAGCCGCCCGCCGTGGCATGGTTGCTGGTGCGTGACTTGGTGGGGGCGTGAACGCGGGGCCACGGCCGCCCTCGTACTCGTCATCGTCGTACCGGCCACCCTGGTCAACGACCACCTCCTCCTTCTCGAGCATGGCTCCCTGCGGGTCGACGACGGCGGCCGCGACGGGACGATGGCCACAACAACAGCATGGACGACAAGAACAGCATCGCATTGTGCATCAAGGCGGCCGTGCTTACGGCCGTGCCACGCCAATGCCCTGTCCCACGCCTCCCGCCTCAGCTGCTCAGAGAGGAGAGAGAAAGAGAGGATGAGATGCAGCTAGAAGTCACGGGAGAGAGAGGATAATAAGTAGTGAGAAGTCAAGAGAGAGGATAAGGAGCGAGCAGTCATGTGGTGGGCTTGGGGACCTGGTCACGAGAGGAAAAAATTCACTGTTTACCTACGCACACAACTCAAAAAAATCATGTGCTAAATCAATTTTTGGTATATGTGGTTTATGGCGGCTGATACTAAAAATGGAAGGTTATTTTTTTATATGGGCTATAGTTATCAGTCGATAAAAAAATTAAAGATAGGTGCTATGATAAATTATTTTTCTAGTAGTGGTAGAGATGAGAAGGAGGTTGCAGTACTTAATATTGGCGAAACTGACATCGCGGCATTCATCTAAATAAAAGCAAACACAATATTGCTGCTAGTACTAATTTCTATCATTACTACTACTATTCTAGAGGACCGGATAGGTATATATAGCCTCACTAGTTAAAAATCACCTCACGAAGCTCTAGATGAAAACCAGATCAGAGAGAGATTAGTACTGAACAACGACATTTTACAAGTGTGAGGCCAAATGTCACCGAAGACCGAAGGCGTCTTTTATTGGCATTCAAGCGGACCTGGATGCTTTGATATGAATAATTTGTCAAAGTCATGCATATATGCAAACCTGCAGCAGTGCTCTGATTTGTTGCCACAGTACACAGAGATTCGCCCAATCTTCAGCTCTTGCATCGATCCACTACAGTGACAAGAATGCATGAACTACCGATGGTATTCACGTTCTTGTTGGTTTCGTGATAAGACACGGTTGATATTTTTTCTCAAAAAATAAAGATGGTGTATACAAAGCGAATCATTTTCTTTCATCAGAAATGAAAATTCACAAACTGTTATGGGTAGAGTATACGTCATCCATCTAAAAAAATCATGTAATTTTCATCTCATTATCGAAATATAGACAAAATACTTAGGGCCAAATTAACCTAGATCACTAAAATTATCCATCCGATTGCCCCCTTCACAAAGCACACATCGAGCCATAAAAAAGTGGAATATAAAATAAGAATAATTTTCATAGAAACTATTCATTCTGTTATTAAATTGTTGTCACTATTAAAGTTATGTTTAACTACTCATCTTATTCATTTTTAAATACCATATATTTAGTTATAATTTGTGTTATCACTATATAAAATTGAAGTATGACTTATAATTTTTTATATTCCAACAAATATTTTAAATAAGATAAATAGTTAAACGTAACAAATATTTGTTCTCTTGTCTAACATCAATGAAGACAATAATTTAAAAATGAATGGAGTAACATAAATATTTTTTTAAAAAGGACTCCAAAACTGTTAGACAAGAGAACAAATAAAATGGCCAATAAGCCGATGCACCTAGCCCAGTCATCATCTTTGTCTAACCTACTACTCCTCAGCCTTTCCTCCCAGTAGAAAACAAAATCCCCAACCTCTTCTAGATTCTCTCCTTGTATAAACAGAAAATAAGAAAAATCAAAACAAAATAATACAGTAGGAGAGAGGGACACACCCACACCACCCCCTCCTTCAGTCCTTCCTGGCCTCCTCGCTCCTTCCCAAGCACCATCACGGCCAAATCATCCTTGCCCATCAGAACAAAAACGCCATTCTCGGGTGCGCAGAAGAGGAGATTGACCTCCTCCTACCCCCACCTCTTCCACCAAATCCTCCAAAATTCTGATCGTTATCCCGGACAGATCCTCCTTTTCTTG
>VSTD030002798.1:0-11473 GCA_008808055.3 Sporobolus alterniflorus
TATCCTTACCTTTCTTTATAGACTTTGAGTCCTAGTTCTTATATGTTCTTTTCTTATTTTGTCTTCAGCTTTGATGCATATATAGTTACTATCACTTGGTCCCTCTTGTTTGTTGTTATTGCTATGTGGGTTATCTAGCTAACTTGGTAGATTACTCTAGCACCTCGTAGCTCAAGTGCTTTACTGACATTGGTGTGTTTCCTTGTATTTTATCGGCTGACGGGGAAGCATTTGGCTTTACACATAGACGTGGTGCCTAGGTTTCAATCCTTCAGTAAAGCTCCATGTCTTGCATGGAAGTGTGGTACCCGCAGGAGTGACAGTCCTGTTGTATCCCCTTGTCTAGATTCCTTGCTGTGATACAGTTAGTGAGAAACCAGGGTCATGAAGTAGAGTAGGTAGCATAACATGTGATTTAGAATCCTGGGTAACATGCTGTGACAGACAGGACTAAAATAGATCCTTAGGAGTTGACCCTCTTCTCGAGTTTTCCGACTAGGTGGAACCTTAGCTTACCCGTAGAACCTAGAGAAGTAGTGTGTGTGTCTGTTAACCCCAGTCAACATACCCTCTATATAGCCTAGTTGTACTCATTGAAGTTACTCCCTGTGTTAGTCTTAGACATGATAGAGATCATTCCTCCCTTGGGAAAATATAAATACGATACTTGGCGAATACTCCTGGTGAAGTGCAACATTGACAATTCTTTGCACTTGCGGAGTTGCATATGAAACGTCAGCACCTAGTCGATTCACGGAAGAGGGAAAGGGTCCTTTGGGCATGTTTTGTTCAGGCTCATGTAGTCTACACACATTCACCACTTCCCGCTCTTTTTGGGCACGAGGACCGGATTGGCTATCCAGTCTGGGTGTGGGACCTCCTTTATGAAATTGATGGCCAAAAGCCTGGATAGCACTTCACCCATGGCCCGACGCTTTTCTCTTGGTTGAAGTGCCCCAGGCCCTGTTTGATTGGTTTTGAACTGGGCTTGATGTTGTGCATGTGCTCGGCGACATCTCGGGAGACCCCCAGCATTTCTGTCGGGCTCCAAGCAAACAGGTCTCAGTTAAGTTGGAGAAAGTCAACGAGTGCACTTTCCTATTTGGAGTCTAAGCTGGCCCCAATCTACACCATTTTAGTCGGGTTGTTGATGTCAATTTGCACAACCCTAGTGTTGTCGCCGGTCTTGAAGACATCAGGAGTTGGAGGCATCCCAGGGCTATGTGGTGTTGTAGGCAAGCAGAAGCTGAGCTCCCTAAGTTCTATCATGGCGACTACAGTGGTGGCTAGGTCGAAGCTGCTCTGCTCGCAATCCAGCACTTGCCGTGCCTTAGCCTCAACAGTGATGACACCAGCAGGTGCAAGAATCTTATGTTTGAGGTATGTGTAACTGGGGATGGCCATGAACTTGACATAGCAGGGCCGACCTAGGATGATATGGTAAGTGCTGGAGAAATTAACCACTTTGAATGTGAGCATCTCTGTGCAGTAGTTGCTTGCGTCCCCGAAGGTAACTGGCAGGGTGACCTGTCCAAGGGGGACAGAGTGCTTGCCCAGGACCACTCAATAGAACGAGTGTTGGCTACTCTGGAGTTGGTCCAGGGTAAGCCCCAATCCTTCAAATGTGTCGAGGTACATGAGATTGAGGCCACTACCCCCGTCCATGGGGGCCTTGGTGAGCCGGGTTGTCCCAACCGGAGGGTCGACCATGAGGGGAAATCTCCCTGGCTTGGGGATGCTATCTGGGTGGTCCATCTGCTTGAAAGTGATCGAGGACTCAGACCAGCGCAGGTATTCAGGGGGTTGCCACGCTTACAGAGTTGATCACCAAGCTGATGAGTTTAAGCTTGTGATGTGACTTGTGGGGGGGGGGGGCTGGTCTGCCATAGATTGACATGACCGCCTTTTCCTCTACAAAAGGTGCGGCTGCCATCCTTGTTGAGTCGCCCTCAGGATTTTTGGTTCTGGCCAGGTTTCCTGTGGCCATGTAATTTTTCATCATGCAACACTCTTTTAGCTTGTGTTTGACAGGGAATGTGTGATTTCAGCATGTCACCTCAAGGAGTTTCTCGAAGTGGTCTGTAGGTAACCGGGCTGGGCGTTTAAAATCACGCTTGGCGGCCGCCATCAACTCCTCATCAGAGTCGACGGTGTCCTTGTCATTCATCTCCTCATCGCAACTGGCAGCATCTATGACTCTTTGGGGCCGCCATCTTGGCCCTGTGTTATCACTCATGATACCCCTCTTCTTCCCCTTCTCCGTGGCTGCGGCTGATATTCCCCGACTGCCGTTCGGGACTGCCTTGCTGCTGCCTTGTACGAATACAGCTCAGACCACCTCCTCGCTAGAGGCATGCCTGGTGGCTATGTCAAGGAGTTCCGTTGTGGTCTTCGGTTGCTCATGGCCAAGCTCATGCAGCAAGGATTGGCAGGTCGTGCTAGACCAGAATGTCGATATAACATTAGCATCGCATCTCTTGGGGAGTTCCTGGCGCTTTTGGGAAAAATGCCGGATATAATCCCACAAAGTCTCCCCTTGTTTTTGTCGATAGCCCTTCAGATCCCACGGGTTGCTGGGCCACACATATGTACCCTAGAAATTGCCAGTAAAGATCTCCTTGAGGTCTTCCCAGCAGTCGATCAAGTTTCGGGGCAACTGATTGAGCTAGGCTCTGGACGTGACAGCCAAGTAGATGGGGAGGAACTAAATGATGAACAGGTCCTGATCCGCCCGCCTGCCCTGCACGCGAGGCTGTAGTCCTCTAGCTAGACACTAGGATTAATTTTACCATCGTACTTGATGATATTGTTGGGTGCCCAAAATTGTTTGGGGAAACACGTGTTGCGTACGTTACCCACAAACGCCTTGGGCCTGGGTCCCTCTGGGCTAAGGCTACGCCGCTCTCTATTACAGCGCCCACCACAGAGCTGAATACACATGCGGTACTCGGCGTGTGCTCTGTCATTCTCCCCATAGGACTGATGGGGTTTTGCGTGCTCCAAAGATCTGTTCTGGTGGCTTAGTTGGAGACGTGATGGGGCCTGCACCGGTGAAGACGTGGTTCCCGCTGCAGGGTGCTCTGTCGTTGTCCTCTGAAGACATGCCTTAGAACAACTCGGGCTTGAGACGGAGGCCTCTGCCCACCTTTGGAGTGAACTTTCTGCCTGCTGCTCGACCACTACTCTGAGGATGTCCTTCAGTTGTTGGTACACCTTGCTGGCTCCGTTTGTAGAGAGTGTGGCAGAGTATCCAAAAGTGTTGCGACTGCGGCTACATTTTGGCTAGCTCCGGGAAAGGTGGTATGTGGCGTACCTTCATGGATGATGGCAACAGTGATGGCTCTTGCCCGAGCTTGGGCCTTAGTGTAGTCGACAGCGGTGGCTCACTCCATCCCCTACGTGGCCTTGCATTGGTGCAGTTCAGTCATCTGGGCATTGAGGGCTGCATGCTTATCGGCTAACTCGTCATAGTGTTGAGGGGCCCATCGCTCGGTGTCAATCTGTTAGGCATGGGCTCACGCTTGTTGCTCCTCCTGGTAGGCTTGCTACTGGTCTTGATGGAGATCCATTCTTGGCTGACCATCGGGATTATCTGAAGGGACGGAGTGTTCTCCGGGTCTGGTGTGTCGATGATGGGGTCCGTCGAGGTCACCACATAGCACCCTCAGGGGCTGGGGGAACCTGAGCTCCTTTCGATGTCGGATGTGGTGTCGTCCTCACTAGAGGACTCCTCAAGGGTGGTGCATGGAGAAGGCGACCCACTGTGGATCATTCCTACGAATATGGCATCTGAGTCTCGCCCCTGGGAGAGAGGCTCAGAAAGCTAAAATGATGGGAGATGAACTCCAGGCAAGCAATGTGGATGGTGTTGCCCGGGGCTAGACCAATGCTAGTAGGATGGTTGCTGTTGTCGATGAATGAAAGCTCCGGTGGAACCATCAGAATGGCCTGAGGAAAAGCATGCCACAAATCCCCCTTCCCGATGTGGCAACTATCGGTGTTTTTTGCACCAGCAAGATATGGGGTGATCGAGATTGTGTGTTTCTATTCCGAGGTGGTCTTGCAAACTGTGAAGAACTACAAAGCACACTATAGTTTATCCTAGTTCAGACCCCTACTACGAGGTAATAGCACTATGTCCAGCATTTTTTGTATTAGAGAAGAAGAACAGTGTTACAAAGGGGGTGAGCAGAGAGCTCAAACTATTCGCTAAGTGTAAGGGGGGAATGTTCTTGCCATCCCTCTGCCTGAAGGGTAAGGGGGGCCTTTTATTGCTGGGAAGCGGTTCGATAACTACCAACTATTATCTATTATAAATATATCCACAAAGGGATTTACATGACTAGTGGGTCCAAATCAAGGATAGTTGGTTTGAGACTTCTACAGTGCTCAGTCCTATTCTAGAGTCTTCTAGGCCTCCTTCTGTCTGTATCGGGTCTCTCATCGGTGTAGGAGAGTCAGCTCTCAGGTTGGTTCCCTGGTAGCGCCGTCTTCCTTCTTAGCCTTCTTGCCCATTCTAGAGTAGTCCCAACGGTGAGGCGGTCAAGCCCTCGGGACGTTCCGTAGGTGGCTTCCTTGTGGGATCGGCCTTCCTTGGCGACCAAGACTTCCCAGAGCAATAGGTTGCGCTAGGTGAGCCGTTCCTATCCCCCCAGTTCTCTCGGATGGGAGGCGGTGCTTCTAGAGCATTGCCGCCAAGCCTATTTGCCCAACGTGGGGAGGCGCCGGGTTAAGTTCATCCTTATCCAAGGGTACATCAGTGCTAGAGGCGGTGGGCCCTTCCATGGAGGAGAAGGTTTGAGTCCCGGAGTCCCGCATGTTTCCCACACACAGGGAGTGCCTCTGGTCCAGAGGCCGGGAACCTTCCGGTTGGGGGATATGAGGTTTATTGTCATACCCCATAGGGCACATACCATATAGTCTGCTTATCCCCAGCCAGGTGCCCCAGTGTGCTGTTTAGTTCTCGGGGGGTGGGTCCCATACATCATGGTTCGCACCTTCGTAGGATCCCCTTCGGATAGGTGGCCCCCTTCCTCCTTGCTGGTTTAGGAGTGAAGGGGCCATCCCTGACACTGGGTACCCGACTCCTGCCATTTGGCTGTTGGTAAAGTCGGTCGTGTTCAGGTTGTCGGGTCATAACCAGCGACCTGTGGTACCCATATTATAACACCCCAACAACACATATACAAGAAATAGGTACAACATGCATCAAAGATAGTTGCTTTCAAGTCCTACTTGATGCTTCTCAAGATATTCAAAGTTGGTGTCTTGAAAGTTCTCTGGTGGCTCGCTCTCTAATTGACGATTGGTAGGCTGAAATAAGTAATACAAAAAAATCAAATAGAATAGCAAATAGAGCGATTTTAATAATATGATGCAATGGCTAGATAGGTTTTGTCTCTACGAAACTTTTGATGCAAAAATCACTTGAAACAGAGTAACAGTTAAAAGGATAATGGGTTTTAAAATTCTAGGGGTAGGATTACAAAATTTCAAGGGCTAGATATGAAATAGATTTTAAATCCAAGGGCTAGTTCAGAATTTATAAAGATTATAGGGCCTCGGTGCAAGATTCTTAAATTTACTGGAATCTACAAAAAAATTTCAAAACAAAAATTCGGTGAACCGAGTTAACCATCCGTGGACCGGGCGTAGCGCCTATCTATGGTAGACTCATGGCTGCGTGGCTACGAAGGCTCGCCGAAGCACTCACTCTAGTGCAACTCCGGCCACGGGGGCTCACTGCGGCTGAAGCAAAATGGAGAGGAGGTCACAGCGTTCCTCATCGAGGTCTTCAGCGGGCGATGCGGTGTTGGAGGGAGGCCGGTGGCAAAGTGGAACGAATGACGGTGGTGGTGTTCGGTGTGGAGAAGCAGAACAAAAGCTGGAATGAGGTGCGATGGGGTGCGGTAGTGCTAGGGTGCCTTTTATAGGCTGGGACAACGAGTGAAGAGGTTGAGAGGCAGGTGGCCGGAGGTGGAAATTAACTCTACCGGTTTTGGCAATGAAACAGGGATTGGAGTCTACGAGACACCGAGCTAGTGTGGAGGAAGTGGAGATGGTCGGGTGACGTATCGATTCAACTTCATTTGAGCGTGGGAGGGTAGCCACCGGCGGCAACGGCTCAGTTGACTCCAAGGAGGAAGACAACACTAGAGGTGGGCTGAGTGGGCCGCAAAGGCCGAAGGGGTCGGGTGCAAGATGGGTTGATTTCAGAAAAGAAATCAGAGAAATGACACGGAAATTGGTGGGCTAGTCAAGACTGATGGGCCAAAATCAAAGGTGGGCTTTCAAATTTTCTGAAGGCTTTTGGATTCAAATCAAAAGTTTTTAAAAAATTCAAACTGAATTTGAATTGAAACCAAGCTAAGAAAATTTAAGTAGACTTTTTGAATACTCTTCAAATCTGGGACTTTTGAAAATTGTTTGAATATTCAAAGTCAAACCAAGGCTTTAAACAAATGTCTATTGAAATGATTCAGAAAAAGATTTCAAACTGAAATTTGAATCTTTTCAAAAAGCGAAATGAACCTAGAGCTTAGAAATAAAAATATATATGCCATGAAATAAAACCTATCAAATTATTCAAAAAATTTCCTATCGCTAATTTATGTGAAAATGCATTAACTTGGCAAGTTTAAATTTTTTTCCAAAAATCAGGGTGTTACAAACCTACCCACCTTAGGATGAATCTCACCCCTGAGATTCGGGTGGTTGGAAAAGATATATGGGAACTCTGCCTTCAGTTGATCTTCTTTTTGTCAAGCGGCTTCTTCATTTGTATGATTACTCCATTACACTTTGCACATCTTGTAACAGTTATTCCAGGTGACTTTCTCTGTGGTATCCAAGATTTTCATCGGGTGTTCTTGGTATGTATGATCTTCGCCAACAGTTAACTCTTCCAAAGGCATTTGTTCTTCTGGGGCTCGCTAACACTTCCTTAGTTGCGAAACATGAAAGACATCATGCACATCTAATAACTGCGATGGTAGCTCCGACTAATATGCTACTTCATCTCTTTGCTCTAGAATCTTGAATGCTCCAATATATCTTGACACGGTGCAACAACTTATTTTTTGCAAAAGAATAAAACTCTCAAAATTATCTATTTGAATAAATAATTGTGTTTGTTGCATTCATGCCATTGCATATTTTATTATGTGATGAAGTTCTCTTGTATTTTATTTTATGAATAGTAGTCATTCAAAATTTTAATCTATTTTTAAATTTAAAATTTTGCCTAGTTTATAATGGCATCTGAAAAAGGAAAAGGTTTTTCTTTCCATCTCTAAAGCCTTGGGCCAAATCTTCAATTTTTCCTCCAAGCCGGCCCGCCCAATTTTTCTCTCCCCTACTCCGCGTGGCCCATCCCCTCAATGTGTCTAGCCCAGCAAGGCCCAAAGCTGGCCCGCTAGCATCGACTGGTTCTGAAGTGCAGTTCGTTGTGAACTCAGGTTTTGCCACAAATGATTTTCAAAATGAGTTCTGCCAGCTTTCCACCGTCCATTTCCTCTGCTATAAGTTTTCAAAATGAGTTCCTCTCGACTTCTAGAACATGTGGGAAGAAACCTCATCGCTTTTTGTGCCCTATGCCATGAGCTAGAGCTCTTCCAAGATTCGGCCATGGCGTCTCCCCGCCCCTGTTCACGCCGACGTTGTCGAAGTGAGGGTGACAGGCGTCGTATGTCCATTACTTGATCTACGGCCTGGATCAAAAGGGCCAATACCGGTTCGTATGATCTAATCTGAGTCGCTGATCACTTAGCCAATGACCGGCGTTTAATGAGCTGATCAAAAGGGCTGATACCTCATCACTTTTTCAATAAGAAAATAAATCCAAAATTCTAGAAAATATCCTCAAAATTCTAGAAAATATCCGGACCCTGGATTTTTACAAAAACATCCCTGAACTTTTCCAAAATTACATTTTAGTCCCTGTAATTTTAGATTTAGGTCCCTGATTAGGTTTCTATAATTACAATTAGGTACTTTCCTTAATTAATCTTACATATTTTAATTACCTTTTTAATCTATTAACTTAAAACATTCAAAACTTTCAAACTGTAGCTCCGATTTAGGTGATTCTTGTGCTCACCTGTTCATAGCGAAGAGTAGCATCTTTTGGTACTATTTGTTTAGAAATTAGGTACTGTTTGTTGTACTGTTCTTTTATTTGTTTGCATTGTTTGTTTTTGATCGCTATCGTTAGGCGCCGATGACTTTGAGAACCTGTAGGAGTTCGATGAGTAGGACTTTGAGTAGCAAGCAGGATAGCCAGGCAAATGACCCTTGACCATATTAATCCTATTTGTGCTTTCTCCCTGTAGTTCACATATTGGCCTACATGCTTTAATATGGTTACCTAAGCCTCATACTTTAGGAATTTGGGTTCATTTTTGGTTAGTTATTCTTAGCCATGGAGTCATGAGTGTCGTACATGTCTTCCATCCTTTATGATGTTGAGTTTGGCTTGTGTCTTTGTGATAGTGTTGTGGTCTTTCACCCGTAGAGATGTGAGTTGATCGTGTGAGGATCGATGCTGTGGTTTGAGGAATGAATGGAATGGTGGCGATGGTTAATACTGTCATGGCCTGTGGTGTTCGAATCTGCTAAGGATTGACTCTTAGGAGTAGACCCCTAGGATAACATGTGCCGCCACATGTATGGTATGGAACGGCTTGCCTATTAATTAGGAATACTATGGGTAGTGTGTCTTGCTCGGTTGGGTGGGGAATGGCAACATACTTTTTGACATACCTTGTGAAAGGCTCTTCCCACATGGTGTAAGAGGGGACGTTTGTCGGGGAAACTTTAGCACTGCAGGTGGGGTCATTTGTTTGGGAAACCATAGTAAAGCATGACATACTCTTGTAGTAGACCTTTGTAACGACATGTAGTGATCACTAATTTAGGTGAAAATGCATTAACTTGGCAAGTTTTAAATTTTTCTGAAAATCTGTGTGTTACAAGCCTACCCTCCTTAGGATGAATCTCGCCCCAAGATTTAGATAGATTGGAAAAATATATGGGAACTCTGCCTTCAGCTGATCTTCTTTTTCTCAAGTGACTTCTTCTTTGGTATGATTACTCCATTACACTTTGCGCATCTTGTTGCGGTTATTGTGGGTGAGTTTCCCTGAGGTATCCAAGACTTTCATTGGGTATTCTTGGTATGTAAGATCTTTGCCAGCTGTTAACTCTTCCAAAGGCTTCTGTTCTTCTGGGGCTCTCAAACACATTCTTAGTTGCGAAACATGAAAGACATCATGCACAACTGATAACTACAGTGGTAGCACCAACTAATATGCTACTTCACCTCTTTGCTCTAGAATCTTGAATCGTCCAATATATCTTGGTGCAAGTCTGCCTCTTATCTTAAAACAACAGATTTGCCTCTTATCTTGAAACGACATAACACCCTACTTTTCGCAAAAGAATAAAACCCTAGAAATTATCTATTTGAATAAATAATTATGTTCGTTGCATTCATGTCATTGTATATTTTATTGTGTAATGAAGTTCTCTTGTATTTCATTTTACAAATAGTAATCACTCAAAATTCAAATCTGTATTTAAATTTAAAATTTTGCTTGGTTTATAAAGGCATCTGAAAAAGGGAAAGATTTTTCTTTTCTTCTCTAAAGCCTTGGGCCGAATCTTCGATGTTTCCTCCAAGATGACCAAGCCAGTTTTTCTCTCCCCCTACTCCATGCGGCCCATCCCCTCATCGTGTGTGGCCCAACAAGGCCCAAAGCCAGCCCACTAGTGTTGACCGGTCGTGAAGCAGAGTTCGTTGCAAACTCAGGTTTTGCCATGAAGGATTCTCAAAACGAGTTCCGCTAGCATTTCACCGTTTGTTTCCTCTGTTGTAAGTTTGTAAAATCTATTCCACTTGACTTCTATAACATGTAGGAAGAAACCTCATCGCTTTTCATGCCCTATGCCATGAGTTTGAGCTCTTCCAAGATTCAGCCATGGCGTCTCCCTGCCCCTGTTTGCGTTGACGCCATCAAAGCGAGGAAGACGTGCATCGTCCGTCCATTACATGATCTACAACCTAGATCAAAAGGGCTGATACCGATTCGTATGATCTAATCTGAGCCGCTGATCACTTGGCCAAAGACCGGTGTTGAATGAGTTGATCAAACGAGACGATACCTCATCACTTTTTCAATCAGAAAATAAATCTGAAATTCTAGAAAATAGTCGCGACCCTGAATTTTTACAAAAACACCACTGAACTTTTCATAAATTACATTTTAGTTCCTAATTATGTTTCTATAATTACAATTAGGTCCTTTCCTTAATTAATCTTGCTTTTTAAATTACCTTTTTAATATATTAACTTAAAACTTTCGTAACTTTCAAACCGTAGCTCTGATTTAGGTGAGTCTGGCGCTCACCTGTTCGTAGCGATGAGTGTCATCTTTTGGTATAATTTGTTTAGAAATTAGGTACTGTTTGATGTACTGTTCTTTTATTTGTTTGTATTACTTGTTTCCTGTCGCTATCATTAGGTGCCGATGACTTTGAGAACCACCAGGAGTTCAATGAGTAGGACTTTGGGCAGCAAGCGGGACAGCAAGGCACATGACCCTTGACCATATCGATCCAATATGCGTTTTCTCCCTCTAGTTCACATATTGTCCTGCGTGCTTTAGTATGGTTACCTAAGCCTCATACTTTAGGAATTTGGGTTCATTCTTGGTTAGTTATTCTTAGCCATGGAGTCATGAGTATTGTACAAGTCTTCCATCCTTTGTGAAGTTGAGTTTGGCTTGTGTCTTTGTGGGAGTGTTGTGGTCTTCCACCCATCAAGATGTTAGTTGACCGCGTGAGAATCGATGTTGTGGTTTGAGCAATGGTTGGAATGGTGGAGATGGTCAATACTATCATGGCTTGTGGTGTTCAAATCTGCTAAGGATTGACTCTTAGGAGCAGACCCCCCAGGACAACATGTGCCACCATGTGTACGGTATCGAACGGCTTGCCTATTAATTAGCAATACTATGGGTTGTGTCTTGCTCGGTTGGGTGGGGAATGGCAACATACTTTGTGAAAGGCTTTTCCCACATGGTGCAAGTGGGGACATTTGTGTGGGAAACCTTAGCACTGCAAGTGGGGTCATTTGTTCGGGAAACCCTAGCAAAGCATGACATACTCCTGTGGTAGACTTTTGTAACGGCATGTAGTGATCTATGTGCCATACACCAAAGGTAGTATAAGAATGGCAAAAAGGTGGTTTCTCTAATCGCTTAGCTAGCAATGAAATCACTCTGGGTGGGTACAGGGCACTAGCTTTGCAAGGTGTACAACTATCATGATAGTCGAGTTTACGGTTATAAGTGGTCTAGGATCCTCTTTCGATTAGTGTAACACCCATTTTTTGCATAAAAAAAAACTTTTTGTGCAAATAGGAGCACATATAAAATTATAGTACTTGTGAAAAACTTTCCAAAAATAAATCTTG
>VSTD030002799.1:0-11473 GCA_008808055.3 Sporobolus alterniflorus
GTTTTGGGTTTTGAATGTGGGACATAGGCTGGTATCTTATGAATGGATTTTATTAGGATCCCGTTCACCCCCCTCCGGTCGCCTCCTCGATCCTCCAGCTGTATTATCAACCAAGCCCAATAGTTTCACCTCATCCATATCTCGAACCTGGCACACAATTACAAGCTTGTCCTCAAGAAGTGTGACCATCCAAGCGACCTCGTCAGTCTCCCCATGAGGAGAAGCCAGCAAGATAGCATTCTCTCATGCCCTCCTCTCAGCCTGGGCAGCCCGAGCCTCCACCATAAGATCGGCCACCTGCGTCCAGGCCACCTCCTCCTGAAGCTTGGCCACATCAGCAGTGTCTTGGGCTAAATGTTGCGTGAAGGAGAAAGGGAATGGACATTATCGAACCCGAAAAACACCAGGGAAACTCAGGTAAAACTCTTTCTTTCTGTATGAATAACCCAGACTAGATGTAGGATATCTCATCCGACCACGGCCATCACTTCCCACAACAGCTAGCATGTAGTTGCAAGCTATGAACACGCCAACTCTGGCTGCCTTCCACCCACCTCCAGCTGGCAGGTGGGGATGGCATACCGAGGTAACCCAGCAACCCCAGTTCCATGAACCTCAGATCCACATCATCTAAGGACCCAAGGTCTGATATCGCATCACCTGTGGCGGTGCCCCCAGGTGGACAAGAACCCCAGTTCGATGAACCTCAAGGATCCGGGGGTAATGCATCTCCGCTGGTCTCGTCCTTTAACCGAGGATATGCCTCATTTGCATGGACACCCTCAGAGTTCGATGATGCGTCAGTAGCAACCACCTCCACCTGAGCAGACACATCACAAATTGGGATGGCACCGCTCTCCGCATGCACCGACCCTTGCTAGGGCAGCCCTCTCATCATTGGCACCTCCTGTGTCAGCCCCTCCATCAGTGCCACCCACACAATCTCCCCCTACGTTGAGGGTGGGGGAGACGCCAGACGCATGTCCGACCGGCGAACGTTCAGAATCACTGAGGTATGCCTCCTGCCGCCCAGAAATCAATTTTTCTTTGAGCTCAGAAATGAAGATAAGAGCAACAAGTCATGCAAAAGATAGATGACTTCACATACACAAACCAGAAAGACGGCAGAAGGCAGGCTCTAGAGCAGGCCTTCTTTGACAAGGGCTCCACACCTCTGAGACTCAGCGAGGACATCCCCGCTGCCACATCCCTAGCGGTCACGACTATTGCCGAAGTTGTAGGGACCTGCAAAATCACAAGAAGGTGGGTTAGTTTCATTGATTTGGGTAGAATGCTCATCCCCTTTTTTGTTTGTAGACGTTATTGTTGTAAGGTGGAGTTGCCTAGGTGAGTCGGTTGATGACCCGGTCCCTATCTAGATTCGCTTCAACCGGCATTCGCTGATCGTAACCCCCACCTGTCAGCTAATGATGGCACTAAGTGGGAGGAGTCATGCAAAAGGAAGATAGGGGAGGTAGAGTTATCTCCCCGTCCTCTTCCCCCTCACTAGAGGACCCAAATCCAGTGGTGTATCCACTCCCTGCTCCTTCGCTGCCCGGTGGGCAGCGCTCTAGCCTTGTTCTCTCTCTCTCCCTCTCCATGCCCACACCATCCTGGTGGAGGCATGGTTCACCTACCACCTTGCTACATCCTCAGGCAGATGGGCATCCCGCGGTTCGTTGTGGGCACCCCAAGACCAAGTGCAAGGCTATGAGCACAATGAAATATAGAATCATGTAAGCTGCGGAAATAGGTCCAAACATACTAACCCCGATGCTAACAACCCCTTCTTGCAAAGGGGCAGGGCTGGTGCCAGGATTCAGATCAGCTCCAAGATCCAGTTCTTTGTGGATCCAGGTGTTGATCTCCAACGCACTCAACTCCTAGGAGGAGGGGTGGTTGGGACAACATGGCCCCGGATACATCCACATCTTGGTCTTTCGCCACCGAAGCGGCTGGATCTGGCGACTGAAAAACGTCTGCATGAGATGCACCCATGTCAGCCCCTCCTACAGTAACTGCTGAAGCACCTCACGCATGGGTTGCATCTTGCCGAGCTCCCTCCTGGCCACCCCATCCCCTAGGAAGAAAGGGGAATGGGGCGGTTACCGGTGAATGCTGGGAGCTGCGTGAAGGCGTCATTCATCAGGTAAAACCACTTCTTCCACCACCTTTTCATCAATCTCGGCATGGGAATGTTGAAATAGGGATCGACTCCATGCCCGGACTTGACATGAATAACTATGCCCCCATAGACTATTAGCCCCCTGTCTGGGTCCTGCGGATGCCGGGCATGAAAGAAATAGTTCCACAGGTCGAACTTGGGGTCAATCCCCATGTAGGCCTCACATAAAGTCACAGAGGTCACGATGTGCAGGACCCCTAAGGGGGTCAGATTGTGCAGCTCCAGGCCATAGTGCCGCAACAAGAAGCGGAGGAACCAGAGCGATGGCATGCCAAATCCTTGCTCATAAAATGCTACAAAGGTCACCACATATCCTTTCATGGGTGCGGGGAATGCAGGGTCCTCTGGCAAGCGGCAGGCCACAAGCTCCATCACCATCATGAACCCTTGGTTCACGAGGCTTATCAAGTGACCCTACATATCCTTAGAAGGGGTATAGTCTTGCTCCACCATGGCTTGAGAAGGAAAGAGAAGCAACACTCCCTATATCCCCGTAATTCCCCTTTTTCATTCTTTTTTCCTTTCTCTCCCTATATCCCTGTAATTCCCATTTTTCTTTCTTTTTCCATTCTCTTCTTATCTTTCTCTCTTTCTTTTCAGGCGTAAAGAAGGAAGTGAGGAGGGAACGGTGGATTGTGCAAGATGACGTGGTTGAGCACAAGGGCAACCACCTACTTTTATAACCCCATGGTGTCACAACTGAGGAGGTAAAACAGCAGGCCCTTACAAAGTGCAGTAAAGGGTGTAGTAAACCCAAGTTTGCACACCTCCCTTACTCCTCATACATCGCGCCAGCTATGACAGCACCAGATATGACAACTATATTGCAAATGGGCCCCATGATTGTCGAGGGGCATGCAAAGCTTAGGGTTCAAAGGCAAAACCCGCTAGCCGGGTCAGTGCCACCCAAAGTAAACAGAGCGAGGGACATAGAGGGTGGTGAGTAGCTTGCACTTTCTGGGGCCCCATCGAGGGGACCCGATATCCTCAAGCTTTGTTCATGCCCCTCCGTGTGGGCTAGAATCTAGCCATCCGGGTTTTCTCTCTAGGGAATATCCAGAAAGTCGTGTGAAACCACCTAGCTAGGATTTGCCTGCAGGGGCATCTACCTCTGTCTGGTCCTATGGAGAGGCACTTACCTTGCTGGTTCTCACTTACGCATGGTGATCCAGACTCCACTTAGATCCTAACTTGGCACTGCGGTACTAAGTCTCAGACCATTAGTTAGCTCATGAACATGGGAACCGCGTCGACTAGGCAAGTGCTCATTGTTCCACCCCTGTAGGTTATCGAAACACCCGTAGATGGGGTTGGTGCACATGGAACTTAGCCTCTGCCTGAGCTTTTAGCTCAGCCGCGGCCTTGGGGGCTACACAGTGGGTACCACCACAGAATTCCGAGTCACGATCATGGTGGCTTTAGCCCCATGGCCTTACCGGTGAATCATGTGGTAGCACCTACAGTAACATATGAGTAGCTATTCTACCTCTCATTGAGTGAATGGCTAGGACCATCCACTCGATGGAAGCCACGGGGGCTACTGTCAAAGTCTTGTACCCTATGTATCGCAGGTCACTAGATATGGCCCAAAAACCGGGATACGATTGGTTCCCTCTAGTGGCAAATGGCTGGGGAACCAAGCACCCCATACTAGAAAAAGTCCCACCACTCCTGGCTGAAGAGGAGGGGCCACTAACATAAAATGAACCGACCCGGGCATCAACCATACCGGCCCTCTCTCCCATCATGATAGCGACGAACATGCAGGATTACACCACCTATCTGCCCACTGTAGATCCTCCGCATAACCCGGCTCGATACATGCCTGGGCCCCTAGAAGATGCACATGTGGGTTTTCCAGTACCGGACAAGTAATGCTGGAGGCGGGTCCTCGAAAAACAGTGGTATTAAATGCCTGGCAAGATAGGAGATAACCACAGGCACCCACGTGCACCTGATAATGGGCACTCAAGTACTGGAACACGTCCCATCATCGCCTAACATAGCAACTCCACCACAAGAACATGCATCATCGCCATGATAACTCTGACACCAGATAAGTTCGCTCTAGTAAACATGAGATTATCCATGAGGGATCCGGTCCATCATGGACCCGGGTGGTCAACACCACATTAGATGACCTGACCTGAGGGCTTCCAAAAAGGTGAACTAAAGCAGTACCAGCTCATGCGGAGAGATGGGATGGAACAGTACCTATCAGAAGGCTCTGTACCTGTGCCTGTCAGTCATAGTTCACAGGCCGGTGTAGGCGGCAGGCTAGCCCATCCACATCAGCCCCCACGTGGAAAATCTTAGCAGCCAAGCAAAGTAAAGCCAGGCAGTGGTAGCCCCAAAAGTTGTCCCGGGCACTAGCCACATCGGCATCCGGGAGCAAAGAAGACAGTCGGGCGGCCTGCAACAAGCTCTATTGCCGATATTTCAAGCCTAGGGCCCCACCGGTCATGTAAATTAACCCGAGCTGTAAAGTAACTATGCTCTAGTTAGGGGACCCCTGGGCGGTCTATAAAATGACTCATACCCTTTAGGTGAAAGTCACGAGATCCAAACCCCCTTCTTCATGTGAACTTTTCGAGCACTCTGCTCACCCTATTTTAACACTTGTTCATCAACAATATCACTCAGCTGGACGTAGAGCTAGAGGTTTTGAAGAGGGAAAGTAAAAATAGTTTTCGTTTGAAAATAACCTTTAAAATTTTGACTCTTCTAACTAGGCTAGTGTTCCTATAGTCAACATGGCTCTGATGCCACTCTATCACACTCGGTTTTTAAATCAAAACTAAATGCTCATAGTTTGTGTGCCTAGGAGCAAGTTTTCACACATACCATACAGAAAATAGATATAGAATAACCAATGTCACAATATATAATATTTATTACACGAATAATGCTTTTAACAAAAGACTAAATCAAACACTCTCAAAACACAGCAGTGAAAAGACACCATAACTCCACAGGCAATCGATCAGGGCAATCGCAGGCCTAGAACTCTTTATCGAAGTACTCCAACTCTTCTTCAGCTTCTAAGCAACAGGTTTAGCAAGGTTGAGTATACTTATGGTTGGTACTCAACAAGTGTGGGAAATAAATGATATGCATGCCATAATAACAAGGATAATGCTATAATAAGGATGTATGTAGAAAAACACTTATACTTGACTCATTAATTATTAGCATCCTATTTGCTAGGTGAAGTTTAAAACTACCAATACTCCAAATTAAGTAAAAGGTGCCCACAGAGGTTATTGTCCCACAGAGGACAAGGGTTGACATAGAGTCTCACACTCTCACCAAAACCATCCCATACATTACCACCATCTAATCTCAAGAGGATCCCAGACCGCTCATGACTGTGAGTTTGGCTATCCTGATAGTTGTGTACTCTATAGAGATTAATACCATGTAGCCACACGTAGTGATTTCATCACCTTTCAGCAACTAGAAAAACTTCATGTTGCCATGCCTGCTAAAGCACAGTCACACTACTGTGGTGTGAGGCCAGGAGATCGCTACATGCTGTAACAAATGTTTACTCCAGATAGTATGCCCCACCTGTAGGATCTAGGATACCGACTAGAGGGGGTGAATAGGCGATTTAAAAAATTAAAGCTACTTAACCAATAAACAATACAAATTAACAAAATTGACTAAGAGCAAGTAAATAACAATGTGCCTAAGTTGAACCTAGAGTAGGTTTGCAATCCTAGGTGACATGCATCAATTCAATTTCTAGGAAAGGTAATCAACAAGTAAATAAACATGAGAGCAAGAGAGACACAATTTTTATCCCGTGGTCTCGGTGATTTGTTGATCACCCCTAATCCACATTGAGGTGGATTTAAGCCTTTGATTCTCTTCTCTATCAAGTATCGCTTCTCCAACAAGAAGGACTCACACAAGAGTAACTTGACCTTAAGAGAAATCAATACTTTGAACCTCTCCAAACCTCAATTCCACTAGAGTTGCTCTTCACCGCTCTGGCGAGGCGAGCACTGGCGAGGCGAGCACAACACCTCTCACAAGAAATCGGGCCACCTTCACAATCTTCTTGAAGGGCCCACGGTTTCCACTCCTCCAAACCATCTAGGAGGTGGCAACCTCCAAGGGTAACAAGTCGATGATGCTTGCTTGATGAATCACTAGTACCACAGAGCTCAAGAACACTCAAATGAAGCACTAGAATCTCACACACCCACAATGGATCAAGGAAAGCTTGTGTGAGAAAGGAGAGGGCTCTCAAGAGTCAAGTATTTTGTTCAAATGGTCAAGAGTCACCTCTTGCATGAGATGGATAAGTATATATAGCCCACACTCCAAAAACTAGCCATTGGGAAGATTCTATGCACTTTGCAGTCAGACCATAGTGCAACTCGCAATCAGACCGCCAAGGAGGTAACAGCTATAAGATTTGAATTTTTTTGACCGTTGGAGGTGCTCGCAGTCAGACCGCACCTAGAAAAGAGGCTGGCAGTTTGACTGGCCCCTGGTGGCAGTTAGACCGCCAGGGCCTGTCTCAGCCGCTTGAAATTGAATTCTTCAAAGAAGGTTTCTCTAAGGAATTCAATGATTCACATCTTTATGGACCAAGGAGAAGAATGATGGTGCTCACCAAGGCGATCTACTCCTAAGAACTGGTCTTTAGCAGATTTGAGCAAGACTAACCACATCCCCTGAAGGACTTAACCATCTCCACCATTCCAAACCTTGCTCAAACCACAACATCGAACCACTAACACGGTCAACTCACATCACGACCGATGTAAGACCACAACTGTCCAATAAACCACAAGCCAAATCAACATCATAATGGATGAAAGACTTGTATGATTACTCATGACTACAGAGCCAAGCAAATCTTCCCAGACACAAATCCCACATCCTCTGTTATCAAGGAATAATGCGGAAGGATAAACCATAGGCAGTCAAATTAAAGCATGCAGGTAAATGTGTAACTAGAGGGATAAAGAATATTGGATCAACATGGTCAAGAAACACTTGCCTCTTTCCCCTAGCTGCTTAGAGTTTTGTTCTTCAAGGTCCTGAAGATTGTCGAATACGGTGGCGTCTAAACCATAACAACAAGAACACAAGTAACACAAGAAATAAATAAAATAGTATACCAAATAATACCTAAATATTAATCAAATAGTAGTAAAAGATTCTACACATCACTACGATCTCATGGGCGTAAGAATTACTTAAATCAGAGCTACGGTTAAGAAGTTACAAAGGTTTCAAGTTAAAGGATCAAAAGTAATTAATTAAACTCGGTCAGGGACCTAATCATAAATATAAAAAGTTGAGCATGGGCCTAAATATAAAATTACAGGGGATAAAATATAATTTTGAAAAAAGCTTAGGGTTATTTTGGTAAAATTATGGGAGCTAGTATTTAAATTAAAATAAAACAGAGGGTTTAAAATGTAAAAGATATTAATCTAGAAATTTTCTAGATTTAAATGAATTATTTTGTGCTAAAAAAGGTTAGAAAGTAAATAAACAGAAAAGAAGGGGTATTAGTGTAAAATTATTTTTGAAAATAGATTCTGGAATTATTTTTATAAGAGAAAAGATTGAATCTAAAAAGGATTTACAAAAAGGCTAGGGGCTAGAATGTAAAAGATTCACATAAATGAATTAGGTTTTATTTTTCTAAAGGAAAATCTATAGAATAGGCCTATGGAGCCATAGACCGAGTCTATGAGAGCAGTTCACAGAACTTATAAAGGGTTGGCCAATCAGGACTGTGTAATCTAGGCCACTGATCACATGATGCCCGGTGGGGAGGAGTCGTCGGACACCGGCGGTGGCTTGGCAATGGCGCATGGTGGCGCTATGGTTGAGGCTCGAAACATGATGCGGTTTCGCCCTACACGACAAGCTCAATGAGGGGATCTCACCTGAGGGTCCTCAAAATGTAGAGACAATCAGAGACAACAAGTGGCTCGCAAGCTTTGGTTGTGGTGCAAGCTTGCTACAAGGGACGGAAGAAGCTGGGACTGGCTCAAACGGGTGAGGCAGAGCTTGTAGAAGGTCACCGCGGCATTGGTTCAGCATGGGATGCTTCACAGCGGTGTAGCGACGAGCGGGCTAGCGAGCTAGGTTCCAGTCAGGTTGGCAATTAGATAGATCTCTCACAAAGTTTCATACAACTCAAGTCAATTTTTGAGATTCCAATACCTCATAACATCTTTTTGCACATAAAATTTGGACACAACCTTATATTAACTAAAATATGTTGTAATGCAAGTTTATAGATTTTTCTCACCATGTATAGAAATTATTATATTATAATAGGCGATAAAAAATGTTAAATTATTCCTAGCAAAGAAATAAATTTCTCATCAATCTTTGGGACATAGTCTAATATAGAACATTTGAGCTACGTATAAATAATAGGCAATTTTATAGACAGATCTGGTGTTTTCTATCATTTTAACGAATTTTTGTGCGCTTATCAAAAAGAATTATAAGTTGAACTATGTGCGCCTCTAAAACGATTCTTAGAATTGTTAAAAATTATTTTTAGTCTCATATGTTCCATTATAATTCATATCCTAGATATAGATGAAAAATTCAAATGTCTTCTAGGGACAATTCAAACATATTTCTTCAAATTACCATATAATAATTATAATAATATCCAAATGTGGTTAAAAAAATTTACTAATTGGTGTGGCAACATAATTTTTTCCATAAGATTTGTATAAAAAATCAAATATTTTTAGTAAAGTATGACCATACATTATTCATAATTCGATAGATCTCTCACAAAGTTTTATCTAACTCAAGTCAATCTTTGAGATTTCAATACCTCATTTCATCTTTTGAACTCATATACACATCAAATTTGGACACAACCTTATATTGACCAAAATATGTTGTAATGCAAGTTTATAAATTTTTTCTGACCATATATAGATATTATTACAATTATTATGTGATAATTGGGGGATAAAAGATTAAACTATGCCTAGCAAACAAATGGATTTCTCATTAAATTTTGGGACATAGGCTAATATATAACATGTGAGCCTACATATAAATTTTATGCGAATTTTTGAATCATATTTTATGTACATGTAGTTTAATTTAGATTTATTTTTAATATGTACGTAGAAATTCATTTAATATGTAAAAATAGTAAAAACTTTAAAAATATTAAAACTTGTATACCACAACATGTGTACAATATATTGAATTTTAAAAATGTTTCTGATCATAAGATAATTTTATTTCTAGGTTATTTTCTAAGATATTTTTGGCCTGAATTGATAATGCATTACGTTTATGAGTATAACTATATTAAATACTGAATAGAGGCACAATGGAAATTGCAGCTTGGTGGTAAATAGTATATTGTTGACCTTATTGGTCTTGGGTTCAAACCCCATGTCTGTATATTTTTTTGAACCAATTATTTGCTTCCGATGGAAGAGGGTGGCCGGCCTATGTGGAAGCCTGGTGTTTGAACCAATTATTTGCTTCCGTTGGAAGAGGGTGGCTGGCCTACGAGGAAGGCCGGTGGTGGTGCCCATGTGGCAGCCGGTTGGGGTGGTAGGCCCACTTGGAAGAGGGTGTGGGGTCAGGGGCATGAGGAAAATTTGAATTTAAACCTACTCCTACCACTATCCTCGTCACTGCCCATCATGCTGCACCTGCCACCTGAACACCACGAGACAAACAAACATGATTCTCCAACGAACAAGATAAAGGTAAAATAACCGAAATGTCCCCCGATTTGAATTCAAACCTCGCCAAGTCAATGACTCATCATAATCAAAATAAGGAACTGACCACTTGGTTTCTCAATCTCCTCCTTAATGAGTCATTGACAACAAAAAGCATAAAGTTTGAAGTTCAAATCCGAAACCCTAGGAAGCACAGCTAGAAGACCAAAAATTCAAGAAAAACTCAAGAAGGTCATCTAGAAGAGGGAAAAGTCGCAAGACCAACAAAAAACACAAAAACCGGCAAACCAAGGAACATGGCAAAGAAGAGCTAAGAGAAGCTCAAAATATAAAACTCAAAACTCCCCGTGAAATCAACTCCCCCTAGCACTCTCAATACAAGCTCTCCCCCCTTAGACATTATCATGTTTCTTCTCCCAACCACCTAGTTAGTAAGAGTTTAACCAACTTTGTGCTCATACTCTCCCCCTTTGGCAATGAACTCATCAAACACAAACCGAGAGAAGAATGAGATGCTATGCATGAGATTCAAAATTAGGGTGCTTCATAAGGCATACAAGCTAGTATTTAAACAATTATACACATCATTATGCCAAGATTTGCAAAGACAAGGGTGAATCCGAACAAGGAGACCATAACAGGATATCAAGCAACTAGACATGACCATGAAGTGAATAAGCAAGTTAAGCAAGCCACCACAAGTATAAAACTCATATCTCAACCAAACCAAGCATATAAACTCGCTAGACATCATCTCAACAAAAACAATAACAGTTCGGGATAATGTGCTTTGCCAAACATTCACATATGCAACTAAGAACACAATTTATACAAGTGAGTAAACAAGCAAATGAATAATCAATTAAGCTCCAATTTACTCATTTTAAGTCCTCAAATGATCACTAAACCGCGTGGAGGGTCGCACGACTGGGTACGGCAAACACCCCGGGGCTTTGAGACCACCATATTGGACATTCCTCCAATGACCTCTAGACCGTGCGGAGGGTCGCACGACTGGATATGACAAATACCTCGGAGCTTCGAGATCACTATATTATAATCTATCGTTAAGCACAGAATACAAACTTAATTTTAGCCATGTTTTAAAGTACAAGATAAATGGGCGTGCCTTTGCAATACAAGAGGTACACACCTATCCAAAGTCCCATCATGAACTAAATATTTGGCAAAGGATTTCACCTTTCAAAGTGAGGGTGCTCCAGCCAAGACTTACGTAAGTCACAAAGCAAGTCTTAATCAAGATAAAAGCACTTATACAAGTGATGAACAACAGAAATTAATTGAAATGTCAAGTTTTAACATGTGTTCAACATTGCAAACATCACAAGTTATCTAGCATGGTCTAGGAAAATGGTTCATATCTCATTACTACTCATCCAAGCGCAATGATAAGCATAATTAAGTAAATACAAGCTAGTATAACAAGTGAAGCAAAATGAGTTAGATGAGAATGAAGAAAATGCAAGAGAAAGCAAAATATACAATATACAATATCAAGCACCAACTCCCCCTCAAACCAAGCCCTAAGGATGGCAAACACTAATCCCTCCCCCGCGCG
>VSTD030002800.1:0-11471 GCA_008808055.3 Sporobolus alterniflorus
GCGATATGGAGGAATCTCAATTTGAGTCATCACCTGATCAGTTCAAGGATTGCGCTTGAGGGTAGGTGGCGGGCGCTTTTGTTTTTGTCCACCAGTAGACAGAGCTTCCACGTCAACCCGATCAGCAGCGGAGGGCTTGGCTTGGTCCAACATGCTGGAATTGATCAGGTTAGGAGCGATCGGTCAGTTGAAGATGCTCCCTATCCTTCAGCGTCATTGCTAGCTCGCGCCCTCGACACCTCATTATCGTCACCACTTGACAGTTCCACATTAGTGTGGCAATTGGGGAAAAGCCTCTAAAGTTCACAAGCAAAGTAGATTCATTAGGTGCTAAAGATAAAGGCAATCATCAAAAGAAGAAACTCCCGCTGTAGGGGGAGGGTTTTCAGTAGAAAAGGGCCTGGACACGCTAGCAGGCCACGAGGAGACTTGATCTTTATCAAATAAGCAGGCCATGAATTGATTGATTTCAACTTGGGTTAAAGCTATGCAAGATAGGACACATATCAGATCAAAAAAAGTATATCATCAGCACTAAAGAATAAGGCTGATGATCTTACCACCAGTAGGTTCCCGGCTTGGATCATCTAGCCGTGGGCACTCATAAGCCAATTTCTCCTGGCAGCCAAGGGGGCAAATTCGCCAAAGGTTAAATTCTTTAGCATAGTGGCATGCCTTGAGACCGGCCTCGTGGAGTTCAGGCACCCACTTGACCAGAGCAGACAAGCATGCGGTCATCTTTGGCTCGCTCCGCTTATCCTTGATTTTGGGGGGGGGGGGACAAAACCTTGTTCACCCATTGTGCCAGAATGTGCATATCAACCAGGATCCACCTCTCTTGCGAACCTTTCTAGCAGCCCATGAAGGCAGCCTCGATGAACTCATTCCAATGGTGGTGTCGCAAAGATAGCCCAATCCCGGAGTAGACCACTTTGTCATATCGGGCCAATGAATAGTAATACCAGAATAAACTAGTGTCTAGTGCAATTCCCAACCAGCATTCACACAACATGGTGAAGTAGCTAAGTGTAGTGATGGCATTGGGGTTGAAATGAACTAGCTCGCAGACAAGATAGTTCATAACAACAACTGAGAATTTGCTGGGCGTAAGGCCTAGCCTAGCGATCAAATGTGATTCAAAGCAAATCACAGTGGAATCATGGATGTTAGGAACATCTTCCTCAGGAATTGTGGATATTAGATTACCAGGCAACCAACTGTGGTCATGATAGGCTTGGCATTCTGGCTTGGTGAAGCTTGTTTTCTTGAAGAAATCAGATAGCTCAAGAATTTTCCCATCTACCATCTTGACGGCGGCTGAGGTTGGAGAAGAAGAAGTTGTCAGTGCAGTGCTCTCCTCCTGAGAGTCGCCCTTGGTGTCATCGTCAACGGGCTCGTCGATGGGGGGAAGATCATGGATAGTTTCTCCAGCCATGAAGCACAAAGTGGGAGTGGTGCAGAGAGCAGTGAAAGGGAGCAGTAAAAGATTAGAAGGCAAGAGAGCTAAAGTGATGGGACATGGCGGGCATAGCGGCACCAGCTTTATATGCATGGCAGGTGAAAGTATGATGATTCACTTCCTAAGGAAAAGATAGCTTTCTGTTTCAACCACCTACTCAATCCCGGCGCGGGATCAAGTTGAAAAGTTTGGAAGTTTAAAAGATTTTGAAGTCCGCGGCATCCTCTAGAAGGAACCGAGATTTGACGGACAAGATTAATCAATCCAATCCACACGGTTATTTGCCCGAAGCATAAAAAGAAGTATTGGTGAGATCACCAGATCGTGCTATCAATAATAGTGCCCAATTGGAATCTACTGGAACGGAGCACCAAATCAGCGGTCAATGTGAAGTAAATCAGGTGGAGTTGTGTCTTACATTATTAATCGATGCTAATCAATGTTTATCACGTGCTCAATTAAAATAAGACTAATGAGGTGTGAAGACTACAACTGTTCGAGTAGATTTTTGTTAGTATGCATCACGAAGCCGATCAGTGTCAGATTGATGAACAAGTAAGAGCTAATTATTAAAGTTGATATCAGAGAGACTTTATCATTTCATCAGAGTTAGAAGAGTAATGTAGAGTCATATCAGCAAAAGATACATATTTCATTAATTTGGATTGAAGAGAACTCCTATTACAATCAACTTAGAATCTAGTACTAGTACAAGGACATAACAGAAACAGATAAAACTGTGGAGGTATGAAGGGCATCAAAGTAAGCTACGATTCAGCATCACCACCCCCACTGCTCTCCACAAAAGAGCAAACAGGATAGTGACGCAGAATGTAGCTCTCCTTGAAGCAGGCCTACCACAGGCGCCATTCTTGGCGCGGTAGCCTAAGGTGAGCTGGCTTTGTCTCTGCCACTACTGCTCTTGCCCGTGTTCTAACAGGGAGAAAGATTGTCACTATTATCATCTTGCATTTTCTCTGGGTCTTCATCAGCGTTGGTGGCAGAGGCAGTTGGAGTCGAAGACTTCATAGCAGCAGAAGGTGCGGCATGATCATTTTGCTATCATTGGGTGGCTCGAGGATGTTGTTGTTGAGGTTGCCAAACAGCAGCCTTTCGAAGTCCTCATCTCATGAGGTATTAGCAAAGAAATCTTCTTCATCCGAAGACAAAGCGATATCGATCACCAGAATATTGCCAGAAGGGCCACCCTGCTCAAACACTGGTGAGAAAGGGCGGCACGAGGAGATTTCTGACGGGGATCCTGATGGTGGTGGAGACCCAGATGGCACCAGCAGAGGAGTCTTGGTGTCGCTGTGCGAAGGACTAACCTCATCAGAGGGAGAGCACTCGCGCTTGGTACCTCTCTTGTCCTCCATCGATGGCAAGCGAGGGCAAGAGGAATAAACCTTAAGCGAAGGATGAGAAGGAAAGAGGAATGCGAGATGATTACCAGCACAAAACCAAGGAGGTATTTTATAGCCTGGGTGGCGTCACATTGCTACAGTAACATGTGCCGTTTCAGTTCCAGCACCAGCAATCAATAGCATCATTTTGAGAATCATGCATCATGCGCCGGTTATCTAGACGGTATTATCCAACTTCTCAGTAAAAAGTACGCAGACACATGACGGTCGTGCAGCTGTTGTCATGTGTGTTGCGGACATGTTAAGGTGAATAGAACACATCATCAACCCACTACAGCATCGGGTAGGGGTCGTTAGATGACTCAAGACCAAAGATAGCATGAAGCAGATCAATGAATCCCACTACATGAAACTAGGTTCAAAAGAGGTGTCTAGTCAGTGCTTGCCGATCGGTCGGTAGCCTGATCAGGAACAGAAGTTGCTTGGTTTGGAAACATGTTCAGGGGTAGTGACAATACCTGTCATATCTATTCACCTGGGCCAGGGGCCTAGTAGCTGCATCGGCCCACAAGGTTGGATGCGGCCCAGTGTAGACTCCTGATCGGGTGCGTGTTTATTGCAATTGTAAC
This sequence comes from Sporobolus alterniflorus, assembly GCA_008808055.3. Lineage (NCBI taxonomy): Eukaryota > Viridiplantae > Streptophyta > Magnoliopsida > Poales > Poaceae > Sporobolus > Sporobolus alterniflorus. The sequence goes on from VSTD030002800.1 coordinate 3,453, forward strand.
AGAGTTAGAAACCTGTCATATCTATAAGGCAGTTCTCCTAACTATAAAATTAGTAGCCCACAACCTATCTGGGGCAACAGATTTTCTTAGCATAATATAGAAAAAACTGGACATAGGGCTATTACTCCACGAGAGGGCATGAACAAGTCTAAAACCCCCGTGTTCATCCTCGAGATTGATCATGCATTGTCACATTTACCGCACAACATTTCGTATGGCCGATAATGCCTTAAGCATGGACAATAACACCCGACACCATGTCGGATTCTATGTCTAGGACTTCAAACTACAATCAAAGTAAGAATCCTCTGAGGGATCTAATAATAGTCGCCACACTGGGTCCCACTACTTAGATGATCCTCTGATTAGGGACCATATATACATCAAGACAATATCCAATTCTACTATATGATATGTAAATGAACAAATGGCATAAAAGAAGTGAATGAATAACTTACTATGATTGGTAAATTACCCGAATCCGAGGTGTTGAAGCAAAGCAATCTTGATAGGCCGGGACTTGGACTTCACCCGAGGTAACTGAGCATAGACCCTCTGACAGAAGCTGCAAGATTTTGCTAGACCTTTTGTGCTCGAGCTATAAGAAGGGATCCTGATAGGCTGGGAGGCCCTCTGGGCCCTCATAACCTCACCACTCTCCCAACAGGGCCATGCCTTGCTAGTACACTGCTGAATTGGAGCTTTACATGTGGAATCTCCGAACTGAAGCATCTATATGTGTGCCGAAGAAGTTCAAATCACACATATAGTGATTCATCACTGTAAAATAGATACAGTATATCATGAAATTATAACCTAAGATCTCTACAAAATGACCCTTGGGTCAAAAAGAAGATTATAAGCATGCAGCGGTGGAAATATAAGCATGAATGAAGCCTCCACAGGCACAACCGGAGGAGAGGCATGACTAGTCTTCATTTTCTAGCTCCTGCTGGTACTCTTGATTTGACTCCCAACCTTTGGGTCAATCTAATGCAACGACAGATGCAAGTGTGAGTAGACTTATGGTTGCTACTCAACAACTGGGGGGGAAGATGACATGACGGCTATTTATGAAGGATGACTAGACTCGGATTCGACTTGAAGAAAGCTGTGGTAAAAACCTATGACATAATGCTCCTATTTATTAGGTCAACATCCAGCTCCAACTGGATAGCACCACAACAAGTTCTCCAGCTCCAACTGGACAACTTACCACAGAATCCCTATCTCCAACTGGATGATTTGGCCAGGATATTCTGCCTCCAATAGGAAAACCTAACCTCCGTCGCACCACAGTGTCTCACTGTGACTGACCCTAACCAAACCCATCCCAAACCAAACCATTCCCAAACCATCCAGTATCCCAACTAATCATGTGAGGGTCCATTCCACTCTTGACCATGAGCATGGCTATCATGATAATTTTACACTCTATAGTGGTTGTACACATTCCTCATGTGTAGTGATTCCAACCCTTGTTTCCATGTGACTAACATCACCTTTTCGCCATGTCGGTCAAGCACATCCGCACTTCCCTTGGTGTGAGGCCAAGAGGCCACTATAAGGATTTTCAATGGTTTCCACTAGCTTCTAACATACCCACTGAGGTTTGACTGTGAGTGTGAGCATCTCACCCCACCAGAAGCCCCTTGTTGTGCCTTATGGGTTTCAGCTACCACAACTTCACCCACGCATTCCCACAGGTCAGCCATCGTAGCTTTCCCATACATCCCAGTGGTTTCGCCATCTCAGCTTCCCCACACATCTGATTGGTACGCCAAGACTAGCCTCTACCACATACTACGCCAAGCGGTACCCATATAGGCTCATGGTTGTATTATTTTCATGTGTGGCCGCTCCAGGAATTGGTCCTTAGATTTGGGTATGATAACCAACCATAGGCTTCCGGCATCACACCGGACAAGGCCTTGAACTATCGGCATCACACCAAACACAGTTCCCAACCTATCACACCAAATCCCTAATCTCCAGGCTTCTAATCGATTCTCAAATAACCAATGGATGACACCAAGATTGTAACTGCATAGATACTCAATCCAGACCAACTCATGTGAGGCTAAGAAACTCTAGGTCTGTTAGGGTTGACTAGAATTGAGTTATCATTCCTTGAAATCTTAGATGTATTTGGGTAGAGGTGCACAGATCAGACACTCCTATCATGCAATTCTAGTTCTACATAATAGATAGAGAAAATCGGTGCAATATGTTCAAGCACACTTGCCTTGTTGCTCATAAAAGAATAGATCAAAGTCCTCATATACTTGATCTTGGAGTCCCATGAACTGCTTCTACTACGGAGCGAGATCACCTAACGTGAGGCACACAAGCACACAATCAAACAAAGTGTAAAAAAGAAGTATTATGAATGAATGAAATGAAGGAGGAAGTGATTCTTAGAATTTTGGCACAACAATCACTTGAATCAGAGTTACAGTTGAAAAGATATGGCTAAAAGAAGTTCTGGGGGCTAAATTGGAATTTTGGAAAATTCAATGGGCATATTTGTATGATTGCAAGGGCTCTGGTGAAAAGGATTTGCAATTTGGAGAGAGTGGAGGGGTTTATGTGTAAAATTGAAAGGCTAGGGGTTGATCTGCCAAAAGAATTCTAATCCTAGGGGCCTAGGTGTAAAATTTGCTAAAGGAATGGATTGCGGGTTGGTATTGGAAAAGCTGAGGGGCTTGTTTGCAAAAGTGGCTGGAATTAGATTACCGAGGAATTTATTTTTCTGGAGAAAAAACCATGGACCGTGTTTCATAACACTTCACTGCTTCTTATCTGAGCCACCAATTTTGGATTCAACAGCTGGGAGAGAAGATCGAACGGGTTGGCAGCGAAGTCGGGTCGAGCCGCGGCGAGGTTGCTGGAATGGCATTGCCGGGGCCTAAGGCTCACTACGGTGGACCAAGGAGGAGAAGAGGTGGTTAGGAAAGCCATTTTAGGAGTTGGCGAGGCACGGGGAGGCCTGAGGTGAGCTTGCGATGGTGAGGAGCGGGCGAGGGCACTTGGTGCTCGATGGCCGCTTGTTTCGGGTGTGGACAAAAGGGAATGGGAGCAGGGATGAGTTGTAGGGAAGGATGATGAGTGCTAGATGCCTTTTATAGGTCGACTGTCATACCCCAATTCTAAGAATAAAATCGAAGCCTCTATACCCGTGCCTAGGATGTTGAAATCACATGTACAGCCAACAATATGGTGAACAGATACAATCTCTCATTAAATTACAAGCTAGAATCTTTACAAAATGACCCATGTAAATCTAAGCGCAGAAATCTTAGCAATATGGTGAACAGATACAGAGCGGTGTGTAAATATAAGCACAGATGAAGCCTCCACAGGCACAACCAGAGGAGCGGCAGACCTATTCTTGATCTTCTGGCTCCTGCTGGTACTCTTGATTTGACTCCCTACCTTTGGCTCAATCTAAAGCAATGATAGAGGCAAGTTTGAGGAGACTTATGGTTGCTACTCAGCAAGTTGGAGAAAAGATAACGTGAGGGTTGAATAGCAAGGATGGCCAGACTCTGGTTTGACTCACAGAAAGCAGTGGTTGCATCCTATGCCAAAAGCTTCTATGACTCATTCTATGGTAAAAGCTCTTCTCTTTGAGACGTGACATCGAACCAACCACAGAGTCCACTGCAACAGTCTGACCTAAAGCAAGAAGACTAACAGACTCCCAACCAAACCAAACCCATCCTGGGTTCTAGATAATCGTGTCAGGATCCAGGCCACTCTTGACAGTGAGCACGACTGTCATGATAATTTTACACTCTATAGAGGTTGTACACATTCCCCATGAGTACTGATTTCATCACCTGCTTCCTGGAGATCAATACAAAGGCTTTTCATTGGCTTCATCTAGTTTGTAGTGCACCCACTGTGGTTTCACCGGAGGTGTCAGTCCAGACCACCAAGGGCCCCCTCTTGCGTCATGTGGTTCTCAAGAGAGTCCACTCCTTTACCCACTCATTCTCAACCAGATGGATCAGTAGAGGGTCCACTCTACCGGCTCCATTTATTGGTATGCAAGACTAGCCTCTACCACATATTATGCCAGGCCGTACCCACATAGGCTCATGGATGCACTGTTCTCATGGGTGGCCACTGCACAAACCGGTCCTTAGATTTGGAAATGATGACTAACCACAGGCTTCCGGAGTCCACTGGACAAAGCCCCGAACTGTCAGAGTCCACCGAACACAGTTCCATTCTCGTCACTCCAAATCCCTATTCTTCACACTAAAAGGGAACAATAACCACAAGGATAGTGTGACACAAGTTAATATGAGTAATGTAACCACTACCCAAACCCAGACCAGATCATGTGAAGCTAAGCAATTTTCTACCCAAAACAGACTAACCATACTACTCTAATGGTCTTCAAGGAATAGTCAAACAATTCTAGTCAAGCCTAGCAAAAGTTTGCACAACGCTTGCTCCTAACATGCAATTCTAATTCTATAGAATAAATAGGAATATATGATTAGGTGCAAAAGTTGATCAAGGACATTTGCCTCATTGCTTCGAAAAGAAAACATCGGAGTCTTCATTCGATCTTGAAGGTCTTCGAATGTCGGCTCTGGTATAATTTCCCTAATGCTCAAGCATTCAATCATACAAATGCTACAATCATGAGAATACAAATAGCTTGAATAGAAAGAGGATATGATTCTAAAAATTTTGGCACAAGAATCACCTAATTCAGATTTACGGTTGAAAAGATAAGGAAGAAAGAAGTTCTGGGGGCTAAACTATGAATTTGGAAGGTTCTAGGGGATTCTTTGGAACATTTCTGGGGCTCTGGTGAATTGGAGTCAAAATTTGGAGGGGATAAACTGTAAAATTGGAGGGCTACGGGCCAATCTGCAAATAGAATTTAGATTCCAGGGGCCTTGGTCCAAAGTCTATAAAGGAATTAGACTGTGGGTTAGTTTATAGAAAAGTGAGGGGCTTGATTGCAAATGAGGCAGAAATATGATTACCCAAGATTTATTTTTCTGAAGAAAACTCCGTGGACTAATTCCACAGTGCTGTGGACCGAAGGAGCTGGCCGTGGTCCATGGTGGACCGAGTCCACATACCCCTTCAGAGTTCTAATCTGAGTCGTTGGCTCAAATTGAACGGCCAAGGTGAAAGAAGCGAGGCACTGACGATGCTCGATGCTTGGTGGCGACAGGGTCACTAGAGGATGGCGGACCGAGTGCTACAACTCGCCAATGCTAACCGTGAGCAGGCCCGGATTAAGCGGGCCACATGGGGGACCCGTTTGGGTGGTCATCGAGGACCAGGAGGTGCCAGAGAGGTGGATAGACGATGGCAACAACTTTGTAGGAGAGCAGTGGTGGCGTGAGCTCATGAGTGAGGAGAAGAAGGGAGGAAGAGCTCGGTGAAAAGGTGTGGAGCGAATCAGGGAGGTGAGGCTCCCTTTATAGGTGCCGGGGATGAGGGGAGCGGTAGGGAATGGCGGTGGAATGATTAGAGTCATGGCAGCGGCGTTGAATGGTGATTAAGGCCATTAAAGTTCATTAAAAGTCGGGCTGAAGGGGGGGTGTAATTGCCAAGGATTAATGGGAGGAGGAGGGGGTCTTGCGCTGGGTGGAGAGAGGTGCCATGGCGGCTCAGGCATGGCGGCACGGTGGCGTGTGGCCCCGGTCAGTAGTGGTGGCGCTGTGGCTAGGTTCAAAGGAAGGAAAGGAGACGAGAGAGAGTGGGGGGGACGGGTGCGGGAGGTGCTGTAGGCACTTGGGAAGCGATCCCATGGCAGAGCGACACTAGGAGGTGGCGCCAGGCCGACGGTGGCAGCTACTGCGTTGCTGGACTGAGGAAGAAGAAAATAGGGTTGGCGGGTTGCGCTGAATAAGCTTCGACACAGAGAAAACATATTCGCAACTGAATGCGCTTTCAATCAGAGAAAGTGGGAAATCGGCTGAACCATTTTCATGAACACGAGGCGGATTTTTGGGAGCGTGCAAGCAGGGGCTGACCAGCCAAAGGCCAAGGCCTCACAGGTTGGTGGCCTACTGGGCTAGATGAGCCTAAAGGCCAGCTGGGCTGGTTTGTTGCTGCGAAAAAGAAAAGAAAAATGGATGGGTTGTAAAGGAATTTGGGCTGTGAGAATCAAATGGTGGGCTGAATTGAGGAAATGAATAGTGAATTTAGATTCTGAATTGGATTCAAGGAAATTTGAAGTTCAAATCAAGGACATTTTGGAGTTCAAACCAAAGTTTTAAACCTTCTGAAGAATAAGAATTCAAACTTTGGTTCCATGATTCAAATCAAAGAATTTTGAAATTCAAACCAAGAATAATTTGGATTCAAATGAAAGGATTTAAATCAAAACTTTGAATTCAACTTGAGGCCTTTGAATTCAAAGAGGTATTTATATCTTTTTTGGGATCAAAAATATAATGTGGAAGATTTTGAAATCCTTTTGGAACTAGAAAATTGACTTGGCTCAGAAATGAGATTTGAATCAACGGATTTCATACAAGTCGAAGGATATTTGAAATCCAGGCAAGGTTTTGTCTTAGAGGACTTTCCCAATCTAGAAAGGTGTAGACCATTTCACGATAGAAAAGTGGAAATTTGGTCATATGATTCAAATTCAAATCTTTGGCTTTAAACCTGGGATATTTTAAAATACAGGGGAAGGATTTGAATTTTGGAATACGGAAGATATAGTCCAAAATATTTGAATTCGATTTACTTTATTGAACTCAAAGGAAGATTTCGAATGAAAATTTGGTCAAATTTAGAGTGGATTGGAGGCAATTGGACATGGTAGTATTTTCTAAATAATTTGGGCATTTCCTTTAAGGTTTTGAAAATAAAACCAAGGCAAGTATGATGGAGAAAATGACGAAGATGCTATTGATGGAGTGATGAGACTTAATCCATATGGCCATGATGAATAGATAGGAGGGTTCCGAGCAATTGGCTCTAGGAATTGCCAAGGAACTTGGATAAGGATAATTATGTGTGTGGATTAGGATGACAAGATAGCTATGATGGAGAATCGCATGATCTGGGGATCACTATTTTAGAACATGTCAGGGTCATGGAGTGAAAAATTACATGCGGATCACGTTCCTGGTGCCGTCATGATCAATTTTGGCGAATGTTCTTGCACACATACTAAGATCATCATGTGACATGGTCAGTGCATCAATGAGATCTCACAACAGATTAGAGTCATGTACGTAGGGTATGTACAGACACAGAGCAACAATCATAGTGAATGATGTCATGGTTGCGTCGGCACTCTTCTTGTACAGGTTTCTAGATATGATGTGGAGGACATGGGGGAGCATTTACTGGAGAACATTGGTAGTATTTGGTTGACTGGATCATCAAGAATAGGACTATGACTTGGGGCTTAGTGGTTCGATAGAACTGGTGGTAGAGCGGATGAAGCTTCTTTTGAACTCCATGGAATGAGAAGAAGGAAGGGAATTGTGTATAGCTGAACCAGAAATGATTGGTTGGTTGTAGGGACTGTTTATGTGTATGGATGCATCTACTGCATTTCACATGAAGGTGTGACCTTGACACATGAGGAGTAGCACATGGGTAGATGGGGTAGACCGAAGAGAAAGAGAGGGAGACCGATACTAGGATAGCTGTCGATCACTACAGGAAAAATAGAAACTTCCGTTTAAAGTTAGCCCAAAGCCATTGGAAATTAACTTTTTCATCTGTTTTGGGCTAATTTCTATCGGCGTCTAGCTGACGGAAGTTTATCGACAAAAGTTAGCTAACTTCCGTCGACTTTACCTGGCCGACGGAAGTTACTGTTTCAACTTCCATCGACCAGGGGTGGACGGATGAAAGTTAATGACTAGTAACTTCTGTCGGCTACGGTACTAGGCTGTAACTTCCGTGGGCTGACCACAACCGACGGAAATTGCACATTTTTGTTTTTTTAAATATTAAATAGGACACCGCCTCATGCGCAACAATACATCACAGGATAATATCACAATTCACATAGTG
>VSTD030002801.1:0-11471 GCA_008808055.3 Sporobolus alterniflorus
TTTAGCTTTGCTGCTTCAGGGCTGAGGCTGTCAAAGCCCACAGAGCTTGGCATCCTCCATCTCCAGTTTCCTTTCTGCTGTGCAGAAATGAGAGAATTAGCTTTTGCAACATTGTCATTTCAGAAGCACAAAGTTTTGCAGCAAATAACCTGTGTAGCTGGAGTATTCATTCTAGCAGAACTGTCAAGGCCCAGAATATCCTGCATGATTACTATGGAAGTCCTCACAACAGATGAGAGGACGGCGGTAATTAGTGCCCACGATATATCGGTCTCTATGACCGCTGAAAGACACTTGAGCACCTGAAATAAATTAGCATGTGAGACTACAACTACAAAGACACAGTACCAGGCAGACTATAATGATACACGCTAGTCCAAGGGAAGAAGATACTGACAGTTTGCTTTTCACCCTCTGGTAAATTTTGCCACCAGCCCAGAACCTAGTGAAGAAATAATTGAGTATTAGGATTATTTGTTTTTTTATTTAGTTATTAGCCCTAAAACGTATTTAAAATAAAAGCAGACCTTGAAATAATTGGAGCTAACCGTGTCATTGTCATATGTTCCAGTGTATACAACTTGATCCAATTCATGATTATGGGACAAGTGAGGTTTGTTAGAACCACCACCAAAAGATGTTACAAATAAAATGGAATTTGGGCATCAAAACTTAATCAACAAATCCTACCCTTATAAAAAAAAGTATACTAGTCTGACTAGGAAATATTACCAAACTGGAGAACTGTCATCCCAGGCGCCCCAATTGACTTCCTTAGCTCGACAACATCTTCAGTTATCACTCCCTATGAATAGCATTGATGTGATGAGATGAGCATCAGCATCAAACATTCAATTGACACTACACTCTAGCCATCTTAAAGCACCGAGATCTTTACTAGGAACCATGTGGTACAAAGAGTGCTTGTGGCATAGCGTCCTCCCGCAGCTGCAGCAGTGATGCTGCCAAAGTTCAAAAAATAGGAAGGTCATCATATTGATTTTATTCTGAAACTACAACCAGCTAAGGTACAATGCAATTCATAGCAACAGACGGCAGCAATTTACACAGGAACAGGTTATCAAACTTAAATTAGCAGGGCGATAAAGAGAGAGATGGAGACGAGGGGGATCCGTACGCGGCGGCGGAAGGTGGAGAAGGTGAAGCTGCAGACGTCGCAGCGAGCAGACTCGAACGGCGGCGGCTTCTCCATGGCCTGTTCTCCCGCGACGGCGGATCTGATCCGGAGCAGCTCATGCTCGGCTCGCCTCATTTCGCCGACCTGAGGTGAAGGCGATGGATCAAGGAACAGTGAGACCGGAAGGGAGAAGGGTGTGGAAGGAGGAGGCGGGAGCGAGCGGGGGCAGAGAAGAAGAGATCGTCGTAGGACGGGGCAGCGGAGGATGCAGCTTGTGGTGGCAGCCGTGATGCGGGCTACAGCTCGAGGCGGCGTCCTGCAGCTTGTGATGGCGGCGGCGGCGGGCTCCTCCGGTGGCGACGGGGTGGCGTGTCGTAACTGGCTCAGACAGGCCACGGCCCAGTAACGACCTCAGGCTTTGGCCGGCCGGGAGCCTTGGCGAACGCTTGAGACAGTAGGGAGTAGAGGGAAGCGGGTTATGCAAGTTTCAGTTATCTCCAGCCCGCACCATGTGAAAAAATCGCTCCCTCTCCAGCAGCGCAAGGACGTGGTAGTGTCCAGCAGCGCAAGGACGTGATAGTGGATAAGCATCGGTGTTCACTTCGCTCTCTCTTCCGGCCTCTCGTCATTCCAACTCCGCCTCGCTCGTCCCAGCCCCGCAAAGTCCACGTGCCTTTTTCACGCTGTGTCGTGCTCCCGCTGTTGATGTGCACTGGCGTCAGTCAAGCTGTTGGTGTCGGTCGGGCTACGCGGCATCGCCGTCTCCCCTGCTAGGGCTCACGTGACCTTGCTCCGAGCTTGTCCACGAGTGGCCTACGGATGGCGGCCACCAGCCGGTCGAGCGTGCACACCACGCTGGGGTCCTTGAGCCTCGCCTCCACAGCAGCGAACAAGATGTGCCCGTGCTGCTGCAGTGCACGCTCCAGCTGCGGGTAGAACACGCCGGTGGAGCGCCGCAGCGCGGCCCCCAGGCGCGCGACGGTCTCACGGTCGATCCTCGCCTGAATCTCAGCGGCGATCGCGTTGGCCACGCGCGCGATCCCCCGCCGCTCACAGCACCTTGCGTGCAAGCCGTCGCTACCCTCCGCGGAAGGTGGATCGTACGAGCGAGCCTCGGGCGGGCGGCGGCGGGCGAGCCTCGGGCGACCATTGCTTGGAATGGATAGGGGGAGGAGAGAGACTACGTCAAAATGGGCTGGGTTCGGGAGCGACGCTTTTTCTCTGCTACCACTTCCGATGATTGCTGGAGAGGTGAATAGTTGCCTCTTCTCTCCAAAAATGGGGATGCGGGAGGACTTACCTGCTCTCCTGGAGATAGCCTTACCTCTATTTCTTTCCACAAACTTTCCTGCCACTATCGTTGTTGAGTGAATGAAAAACTAAATCGCCACTTGTGAGTGTGTTTGAGTGATTTCTTCATCATCTCCTACCCGGACACTACATTGGTACCAGATTCAGGTCTAGTGTTGTTCTTCTCGCTGAGCTCTCGACGTTGATTCATAAAATTCTACGGAAAATGGTGGTGGAAGTCATTTCCGCCCTTACCGAAAAGCTGGTGACACTGGAGAAGAAGATGGACTCCTATGGCGGGAAATTGAGCCAGGTGCAGATGAAGGTGGATCTAGCGATGCAGTCAATCTCGCTGGTTTAGCAAGAGCAGGTGCAGGTCGCCAAATCCCTCATGCTTCACGGTGGTGGCCCCTCGGCGTCCCAACCGAGCGCCGGTGTCATGGGTCCCAATCCGACAGCGCCATCAACCTCTTCAGGGGGGCATCATCCACCTCCACTACCACCACCCTGTGACAACTTGTTGTGCCACCATCAGGTGATATCAAACCAACCCTCCAATAGATCTTCTGTTCCTAATGTTATCCTAGGGTTGCCTAATCGCCAAGACAACAAAAATCATTGGATGCTCAAAATGAATTTCGCGTTGTTTGATGGTAGTGATGCCCGTATATGGATTGATAAGTGCTCGGCATATTTTGCTATGTACTAGATTCCAGCATGTTTTTGTGTGTCTACAACTTCTATTCACATGACAGGGGTTGCTGCACAGTGGTTTCAATCTTACAAGCACACACAAGGTTTCATGTTTGGGTTCAGTTTGTGTTAGCTGTACTCGCTGAATTTGAAGTGGACACCCACCGGGCAAAGACTATGGAGTTGCTCAGTCTGTGGTACCATGGTTCAATGGAGGAGTGTCATAGGAAACTTGAACAACTGGTGTATAACATAAGACTGTATGATAGGTCCCTGAGCAATACAATGCTCACAGCATAGTTCCTGTTGGGCCTCAAAGCATAGCATAGGTCTCAAGTGGAAATGCAATTGCCAGATATAGTGGTTAAAGTAGCTATACTAGCAGCAGTGCAAGAGCGGTTGTTAGAGAAATTCAGAAAGGGGGTGCCTAAGAGTGGTGTTTATGGGAAAACTGTCATTCAATATGACAAAGCTGACAACAAGAGTTTTGCACCATCAGAAATGTGGAAAGCAAGACAATTGAAGGAGTATCGTAGGACAAATGGGTTTTTTCTACAATTGTGGAGAGAAATTCATTCCATGACATAAATGCATAATACCTATTTCAGGTGCTCAGCTAGCACAACTAACAACAGTCATATAATCTAAAACTGGAGATGGTGGTGGTATTTTGTCAGATGAGCTTTTGGAGGCAATGGAACATCAGACATCTGATACTGAAGCTGATTGCCATATATCCTTGTATGTTATTTAAAGTGTTGCAACAAATAAAGCCATTCATCTCAAGACTTTAGTGGTTAATCAGATATTATCTATTCTGGTGGACTCAAGTAGCTCAAGTACATTCCTCAATGCTGATATGCTACACAGAATACCTTACTCAGCACAGAAGGCAACACCATTGACAGTAAAAGTGGCAAATGGACATTATTTCTGATGAGGTGGTAACAGGAGTGGAGTGGTGGGTACTGAGCCACACCTTCTCTACAGAGGCTAGAGTCTTGCACCAGGGAGCATATGACAAAATATTAGGCATAGACTGGCTAGAGCAACACATCCCTATGCAATGTGATTGGGGCAAAAAGAGTATTGGGTTCAAACACCAAGGAAGGTTTATTACTCTCCAAGGACTGAAACCTCAACCAGTGGAACAACTAGCAGAAATTTCTGGTGAACAATTTCTGAAACTCACAAGCACAAGAAGAAAAGTACATGATGAGTGGTATTCCTACACCTATCCAAGAGGTCATTCTAGATTTTGAGGATCAGTTCCAGGCTCCAACTGCACTCCCTCCATCAAGGACATTTGATCATGTCATATCTTTGTTGCCAGACAAAGTACCAATAAACTGTAGACCATATAGGTACTCCCCATAGCAAAAGACATAAATTGAAAGACAGGTTACCAACATGCTGCAGTTAGGGATTGTTATACCCAATTTCAGTCCCTTTGCTACACCTGTAGTTTTGGTAAAGAAAAAATATGGTACATGGTGATTCTGTGTTGATTATAGGAAACTAAATGCTACTACCATAAAAAATAAATTCCCAATGCCAATCATAGATGAGTTCCTTGATAAAATTGCTGGTGCCAAGTACTTCACTAAACTGGATCTGAATTCAGGGTTCCATCAGATAAGGATAACTACTCATGATGAGTTCAAAACATCATTTCAAACTCATCATGGACACTTCCAGTTCAGAGTCATGCCTCTTGGTCTCACAAATGCATCTGCAACATTTCAATGTTTGATGAGTTCCATATTTGGCCCTTTCATGAGGAAATTTGTATTGGTATTTATGGATGATATACTCACCTATAGCCATACATTGGAAGATCATGTGCAACACCTAAGACAAGTATTCCAAGTGCTGAAGGACAACTAACTATTTATGAAATTCAGTAAGTGTGCCTTTGCCCAACCTCAAATTAAATATTTGGGACATATTATTTCCAGAGAAGGAGTTGCCATAGATCCATCTAAGACTGAAGCTATGCTCCAATGGCATGTTCCAACAAATTTTACTAGAGTGAGAGGATTTCTAGGCCTCACTGGTTACTATCGAAAATTTGTAAAGAATTATGGGATAATAGCCAAACCTCTGACATCCATGCTGAAGCTGAAATAGTTGATGCTTGGACTCCAAAAGCTGATGCAACATTCTCTGCTCTTAAACATGCCATGCCATCTGCTCCTGTTCTTAGCCTACCTGATTTCAATGAGTCATTTGAGATTGAAACTAATGCTTGTGATCAGGGTATTGGGGACGTTCTATCTCAAAGAGGTCATCTTGTGGCATTCTCAAGCAAAGCACTCAGCTCAGCAAACCAGAAGTTGTCAATGTATGAAAAGGAATTTATAGTTGTGCTAATGGTAGCTGATAAATGGAGACAATACTTACTAAAGAAGCCATTCATCATAAGAATATATCATAAAAGCTTGTGCCATTTACATGACCAAAGCTTGTCAACAGAGATGTAGAGGAAAGCCATGTCTAAGCTAGCAGGGTTACAGTTTAAACTCATCTATCAGAAGGGGTCTGAGAACTCTGCTGCAGATGCTCTATCTAGGGTGGTTCATTACTTCCACATATCTACTGTGTCAGCTGTGGTGCCTATATGGATTTAGGATATTATCAATCCATATGGTGTGGATCCAAGGCACAAAGGTTGCTCCAAGAACTAGTTGTGGTTAGTCCTAATGTCAATGGATATTCATTACAGGATGGCCTTATAAAATTCAAAGGCAAGGTGTGGGTGGGAGCCAACACTACTCTCCAAACAAAAATTATCCAGGCTTTTCATGCCTTAGCTATGGGGGTTAATTCAGGTATACAGGCTACATACCAGAAACTTCACAAGTTATATTTTTGGACAGGGCTCAAGACTCTTGTGGATTCCTTTGTTAAGTAGTGTCAAGTGTGCCAACAACCTAAACATGAAAAGCCAGCAGGCTCCAACTGGGGCAGATACTTCAAGCCAGCAGGCTCCTGTGTGAAGTGACATGAGGTCATCTGCTCCTGTATGTAGTGCCGAAGTCAGTACGCCAGCGATGACGGGTGGTGGCCCGCCTCTGCTTGGGAGCATGGCAGCACAGAGCGTTCCTCAACCATGTCGTGCGGCCTACACCCTACTCCGCCCCTTCACCGCGCAGATCAGGCACATCGAGGCACCATCACAAGGAGGCATGGTGGGAGGGCGGGAGAAAGATGAAGCAATTTTTTCATAGGAGAAGATGCGGAACCTACTGCCGGAGATTAACTTTTTTAGGGAGCAACAACGTGGTGGGTCCTACCACTTTCTTCCCCCTTTTTATGAATGGGGAGCCGGGCTCTCCTGGAGAGAGCCTTAGTAGCTAGATTCTTGACCTTACTAGTAGTGAAATGTTAGCCTTTTGCATGAATGTGCTAATCACTTAAGTATTTTTATTTTTCAGGTTGTTGCTCAAGAGGAATAAATGTAAGTATTGACTTCTGTTGTAGCATGCCTTCTCGTGAGAAATCATGTAGCATCACTTAGATCTTAGAATGATTTTCTTTGTTAAATTGTTTCTGAAACTTAACAACATTGATGCCTAATGTTTTTCACCCTCTATCATTCTTTGTTAAATTGTTTCTGAAACTTAACAGCATTGATGCCTAATGTTTTTCACCATGTGTACTATTATGGATGTATTGCAATGGTTTATGAGCAATGTTTAATTCATTTTATTTTGTGACTTATATTAGATAGTCTTGCTCAGGAGCTTGTTGACATGTTTGTTTTGGAGTTTATGAGTGAATGTTTAATTCACTAAAATTTTAGGGACCACAACTGTTGGTGTTATAAGCAAAGTCAATCAAGTACCTGGGGATGCATCAATTTCTAGACTGTAATTTGAATTTAATATAATTTGTTATATATATTTGAATGAAAAGAACAAAAAAGCTTTTTAAATTTTTCAAAATTGTTAGCAGCAACGGGCATGCTGACATCAGCAGTCCCGTTGCTACTATAATATATAGTAGTAACGGATCTGCTGATATCAACATGCCCATGCTGTAGCAATGGGCAACTCGTGCCCGTTCCTACAGTGCTACTATCTCTCCTTTTATACAAACTCTCTCAATGTGGTCGGTGCTATTTTTGCTCTTCTCGTTGTTGTGGGACCGGGCTTCGCGGTCGAACGTTTTTAAAGTTTTAGTGCTTGTCACTACTACATTTTGACACTTTACCTACGAGCAATATGCACTGTAGCAAACTGGTTTCTAGCTAGTAATACGTTGCTACAGTGGTCGCCCTCATAACTTAGTCTTCAACAACATAATCTATTCTAATAATCTAACAATACAAGCAAACTCCCCTCCACTACAGTGATGCCATTTAGATCTAATCTCCAAACATTACATGCACGCCGCAGATTTGATCTTTCATCTATGAAAGAAATCGTGTAAAATAAAAGTCGTAGAAGAATCCTAACTACAATGGCAGACCCTGAATCCTAGCGTGGCCTATAGCTGATTAAGAGAGAGAGATTTGGGTCGTTCTGGAAGGAGAGGGGAGGTGGGGAGAGGATTAGAGGATGCATCTGCACTTAATTACCGGATGAGTTTCCACGTCAGAATGGAATGAAACAACAAGAAGGGAAGGGGAGACAGATGAGAAAAAAGATCAAGTTGTGACCGCTTTATAGAGATGATGGGACTGAAGAGCAACCACAAAGCAAGAAAGTTGGGTCCCTTGTTTAGGGCATGTTTGATACAGATTCTTTAGGTGATTTAGCTTCGGTTTCTCTGGGTTTTTTTAGTCCTACCAAACGTTTTTTAAATGGATTCACCAGAGAAGCTCCAGAGGGGAGAATCTGATTTTTATACTATGGAGGTGAAGAAAAAAAAGTGGCTCCTCCAACTTCTCCGACTCCTTAGGTGAAATTGTTTACAAAGAAGTCATATCAAACAGGCCCTTACTCTGTGTAAATCACCTAAAGCTGAAATTAAGGGCATGTTTGGTACAGATTCTTTAGTCGCTTTAGCTCCGACTTCTCTATTTTTTTGGTGAAGCCCTACTAAACATTTTTTTTAGAAAATAGATTCACCAGAGAAGCTAGAGGAGAAAATCTATTTTTTTACTATAGAGGTGAAGCAAAAAAAATGGCATCTCCGGTTCCTCCAACTCTTTAGGTGAAGCCATTTACAAAGAAGTACTACCAAACAAGCCTTAAGGAGATGTGGGAGGCACTTAGAGCATCTTCAACAGACTCAGAAAATGAGTCATAGAAGGTAAATATTAATATTTTGACAGAAACCGGGTCTCCAACAGCCTCGGTATTGGGCTGGCCAAAATAGAGTCAGGGAGATCCCGGGTTTGTCGCTCGCCATGGCTGGCGAGCCCGCTCGCCTCGCCAAACCCGCATTCCCGCACGCAATCTTCCCGCACCCGCACCCACGCCTGGCTCCCCGCCCTCCTCGGGGTGGAGTTTTCACTAAGCGCGATCCTGCACTTGATGCCCCTGCCATGGCGTCTGTGCCTCGCCTTTTCCGCAAAACCAACGCCCCACAGCGAGAGGAGAGCAGACTAGCTCCTGCAGTGGAAGTTGTCGCGGCCAAGCAACTCTTCCCCCATCATATATCCGTCGCGGGACCCAATCTCCCCATCCTCCTCCACCTCGTCTTCCTCGGCCGAGCACATGGCAATCGAACGCAAGGGGCTCTTCCTGCACTTGTCCGCAAGGAGCGCCGAGCCGACGCCGCGTTTGCTGCCGTTGTTCCCCGTCACCTCCCCCAGGATGGCGTCCTCTACTGAAACGCCGATGTCCTAGTGATGGATCAGGCCCGCGCCACCGGAGCACTGTTAGTAGTACCATGGGATTAATCGGTGTTTGGTACTCATAACTTCCTTTTTGGTGCGTGATGTAATTTTTACTCATGTCTTGAACAATCGTGAAGAAACTGAAGAAAAAAACCCCGCTCTTGATGAGCTTCCTCCTGTTCCGGTGCGCGCTCTGTACTGATCGTGCCTAATTTACTCTTGTCATGGACTAAGCACTACAGATTGTTCGTATTGTTACTACTTTTCAAATGCAAAACAAAAATCCTTGATCGCCACACGGGATGTGAAGCCCGCACCACGCCTAGGAGTTCAGATCGACAAACAAGCCCCTAGTGCTGCCTCGTTGCAATGGGGAAATCGCCTCATACACTAAAGAGATCTTGCGAATGGGGGTTGACGTGGCTGTTTTTGAATTTGGTGAGTTATGATTTTTTAGCTAGGCTGTCGAAAAGGTTAAGATTTTCAGGAGGTATACCATTTTAGAGAACAGGTAAAATCACTAAATTTAGCTACGATGTTGAGTCTAGTGAAGATGCTCTTAGTTTGTGAGCCTGCCCTATATGCTACTACCATCCGCTGTTGTATCTGCCACTGAACAAGCCTAGCAGCCACCTCGCACCAGATCCGTGAGCTTGAGCCACATTGGAGCTGACCTTGCCATGTGCAGATTACCTGTGGTTTTGTACCTCGGATATTGTGGGCCATCAGTTATGGTTCAATAAATTTGGATACGGCCCGGTTTCTTCCAACAGTAAACGACTAGGAAACCAAACACTCCATACCGAATATGATCCCACCACTTCTAGCTAAAGGGAAGGACCACCAACCTAAAAGAACTAGACTCGGGAGCGATCCTCACTAGTCCTTTTCTCCCATCTCAATGGTCGCGGGCGAGCAGACTTTCAGCTCCTGTTAGCCCAGTCTACCTTATCCTCACACCTCGGCACGGCATGTGCCCGGGCCCCCGGTAACCACGCCCAGGGGTATCCAACGTACCGAGCAAGTGGCTAGAGAGGCGGTGTCCTCGGATAGCGACATAACCACAGATGCTCATGCACACCTGGCAACAGGCACTCAAGTACTAGAACCCATCCCATCACCGCCTGACATAGCAACTCCATCGTAAGAACATGTATAATCACCATGATCACTTTGACATTAGATAAGCTTGCCCTGGTAAAGGCGAGGTTCTCCATGCAAGATCATGTGCTCTAGGAACCCGGGCGGTCAACACCAGAGCAGATTACCCGTACTGAAGGCCTCCCCCTCCCCATCGGGAAAGGCGGTTCAAGGCCACGCTGGCCTATACAATGGATGGGACGGAGCCTGTCATGAGGTTTTATACCCTCACTTATCAGCTACAGCTCGTAGGCCGGTGCAGGTGACAACGTAGCCTCTCTACGTCACCCCCTGTTATGAGGGGAAGCTTAGCACATCCAAGCAAAGTAGGTCAAAATAGCGCACGATGAGAAACCATTCCAGGCTCGAGCCACGTCAGGGCCTGGGTGCTAAGGCGATTGCCGGGCAGCCTTCTCCGAACCTCGAAGACGATATTTCTAGCTTGGGGTCCCACCTATCATGTACCGAAACTCGAGTTATAAGGGAACTTTACCATAGTTAGGGGACCCAGGATTGCCTATAAAAGAACATCTGCCCTTCAGACAGAGCCACGAGATCCAGACCCCCTTCAACATATGAACTAGTCGAGCGTTCTGCTCACCCTTTGTAACACATGTTTTCATCAATATCATCAACTCACTAGACGTATGACTATTATCTCTGAGAGAGGGGCCTGAAGCAGGATAAACACTTGTGTTCAGTGTTCGCGAGAGCACCTCAAAACTAGAAATGCGTAATCTTGTAGACCCTATTATTTGCCGGTGTAGAAAACACCAACACTACCAGTTTCCCATTGCACACTGACGGAACGCCGCCGCCTGACAACATCGATCACCCGCGTGGCTCAGATCTAAAAATCCTGGCGCTAGCGGAGCTGGCCTCCGGTCGCTCCGCCGAAGCAGAGCCACACAGTCGGCGTGTGGAGGTGTGCGTGTTGGGCGCGCGTAGCAGCTAGGTTGACATGAGCGTGTGATCTGCGCCGTGAGGTCGTTGAGCTGCTTCACACAATCGGCATGTTGTAAGGGGAGAGGAAGGATAAGTGGGTGCGGTGGGGATGAACAGCCGGTTTAGGGTTAGGGCTGGCCCGTGCGAGTTTTGTTCCGTGTTCAATTACTTTCAACCTCTCATTCGGAAGAGACGGCTGAGATTGCACCTTCACTCATGGGCCGGCTGAGGCCGCTAAATTCGTCAGATTAGGCTAGAAACCAATGGACTTAGTTAAATTCGTCAGTTTGTGTCAGAAACCAATGAACTTAAGTTAAGTTCGTCGACCTGACATAACCGATGAACATAATTTCAATAAATTTGCTGGGCCGATGAACTTAAAAAAATCGACAAATGTTTGCATTTTTCCTGGGTGGTTTGGTTGGTTGTACCAAAACTATCTAGGATGAAATGATTCACTGGATGAGATAGTCCTTG
>VSTD030002802.1:0-11470 GCA_008808055.3 Sporobolus alterniflorus
AAGAAGAAAAATTACATAATAAATAATAAAACATACATTAATCTCATGGCTTGCTCCATGACGACTAAAAGAGCCATGTCGATTTGATCCTCTATATCACTTGAATTTGATGATGATATTGTATGTGTGTCAAGAGGGTGAAAATAAGCTTAAATTATAAGAGTATTAATAGGGTAATAGGAGACAAAATTTAATTTTTGTGGATTTTTTTTAATTTTTTTGAGCTACATCGATAAAACAGGTAGTTTTTAAATTCAAACCGACAATCATGAACTAATCAAAACACCGTCAACAACAGTTGTTACCGACTCCGATATAAACAGTACCAACCAAGCCACATATAGTACCACCTCAGCCGTCTCCGCCGGTACTGACCCCACCACATTTGATACCGTCCGGTGGGCGCGGGAAAAGGGCGCCCACGGGAACCATCCTTACCTACCGCAGGTCAAGCATGCATGTAGCAACGGTAAATCTAATCCCACCGCGACAGATACGATGTGACGTGGGAGAGCTAGCGCTACGAACATAAATACATGCATTATCATGTGTTGTGCTAACAGTTTTTTAACACCTCCAACTTGTTGAGTCGCGTTGCAGGTGGGTCAAACATATGATCACGGAGAGCGTGTAATAGTATATAGTTAGCGCCGGACGAAACCATATGCCCACACCTACTGCGTGCGTATATATGATGGGAGTTGGCTATTCTGACCGGTAAACTAATCACGATAAGCCAGCCACCTACTGCGCTGAGAGCTTCTCTCTCTCATTTAACTAATGAGCAGGAACACCGCTCTTTCACTTAAGAGGAGACATACAGTACAAATCACATGGCGCCAGCTTTTTAGATCAGTATCCTCGATAATCAGTGCAGTTGACTGTACCGATATTGATAGGTGCGCCCGAGCACAGCGGCTACACTCTATTGGTGACTGTCGTGACTGTGAGGATCTCAATCTGATTGTTTCATGGACAAGGAACAACTGTGTCGCCAAGACTGCCCGAGCATGCAGATGGAGTATCTCTCCACCCAGGCTGACGTCCAGTGTTGTGTTGCCGTGGCGCGGAAACTGTTTAACTTCCGCCGATGAAAAATAAGTCAAAATTCACAGAAGAAGCTGATAAGGCAAAACCCACAGAAGAAGTTTTTTTCATCAACTTTACCTTATCTTTCATTGGGTTTGGCTGATAAAAGTTAGGAGGCAAAAATTATGTAACTTCTGTCGGCAACCTATGAAAATTATGTAACTTTCGTTAGTCAGTCTGGGCCGATGTAAGTTAAGGGGGCCAGATTAATTTTCATCGGCTAGAGTAGCCATTGAAAGTTAAGCCTTAACTTCTGTTGACTAGGGTAGTCGACGGAAGTTAAGGCTTTACTTCCAATGACCACTCTAGCCGATGAAAGTTAAGTTTTTATTTAAAAAAAATCAGAATTTCTGCCAGGAGGTTTTGAAGAATTTTGTAGATTTTTCAGACTATGTATTGCTAGACAGCTGCATGAAAGAATGATATTAGCAGGTTAACAATGTTGAGTCACCTTAGTGGCATGTGCAACAAGATGTACTCTAAGGATAGTACCCTTCTCAGAAGCTGTTGCAAAGTACATTCCTTTTGAAGAGAAAGCCATTGCTGCTAATGGAGACTGATATGATAAGGGTCTATCTGTTGTCCCATCACCAAAAAAAATGGTGAAAAAAAACAGAAGGGGAGAAGAAAGGGACAAAGAACAAGTGTCAAATTCAAAGTAACTGACATATTAGTTCAGGTTCTGATGCTGTATAGACTAGAGCAGATCCTTTCGATGTGCTTGCTGGGATAGTCAAAACACGCTTCTTAATTAGGAGCAAATGCACAAAGACCTGATTTGGAAGCATGCATTAGTGGCAAATATGACATATAAAAACTGTCGACAATACTTAATGATTTTTCCACTGTCCAACTTGACATGTAACCTGTATCGCGCGATTGTAGAATTCTCCTGGCGGCAGAAGAAGATTTGACAAGCGACGACGAGGGGATCGGAGCAATAGCATACCCGGCGAAATCAGGCCACGGCCGGAACCATGCTCCATCACCACACAATTAGGCATGGTCTCCACGCTCCAGCATATCTGTCTCTACGTCGATCCCCCCGGCATCTGGTTTCTTCTGACCATCGGATGATGAAGAATTATACTCATCCGTTTGTTTATTATTGTCACCGACTATTTTGACTAAAAAATAGCTAGTTGTGCTACTGTCCCAACGGCAATGTTTCAAATACGGAGGGAGTATGTCACATGTGTCCACCATCTCGACACGTATCTGCTCCTGCCCGTCGAAAATTACGCATTATTTTCAGTGATCAGCCCTGCCAGCCGAGAATAAGTTAATTTTTGAAGACCCTTTTTATCGCTTAAAATAAAATAATTTGTGGCGACTTCTGTTAGAGTATAAATGAATTAATCATATTTTAATATCAGCTTAAACTTTTAGCTGAACTGATCGGTATATAACAATCTAACATGATATTAGAGTCGGAGGTCTCGAGTTTAAATCTTGACAGACACAATTTATAAAAATAAATAAATAAATTATAACATACTCATATCCCACGTTTGCATTCAAGAGAGATGCACGTGACGGAGAGTGTTAAAGTATAAATAAATTAATCATTTTTTTCTATCAGCTTAACCTTTTAGGTGAACTGATCGATACATAACAATCTAACAACTTCGTCTAATGCCAACTTCGTCTAATGCTGCCGAAAGTTAATTTGGTCATCAAAAATAGCAATATATATACACATTGAATTGGTACCATGTGCACCGTGGATAGACTCCTCTCTAATCGTCATATGGGAATTGGTATTATGTGAACCAGATATATGCACACATTGAATATGAGTTTTTCTTCTCTTATTAATAAGCGACAACTGTCTTTTTAACCCCCTCCTCACACGCCCCAGTGAGCAACATTGTATGTAGGATAAAAAGATGAGTTATTATTAAATGAGAGATAAAAAACTCAGATTTAATATGTGCATCTAAGATATGACACTAATATTTTTTTAGAAATAATAATAATATGGCACTAGTAACATGTTATTTGTAGCATCACTGCAATAATGAGCTAGCAGGATGCATTACACATGCGAATCGCCGGAAAGCACGAATTGATATACCAAAGACTCAAAAAGCCCGTATCATGATTTACAAGCGGTTCCCTCACCCAATATATTTTAGGGGCTTGCAAAAATCGTGATTTCTCGATAGAATTTAGGACCAGTGTCATGATGCATCTACTTTCCCAGAAAGGTGTTTGCCATTTCCAATGTTGATAAGGAACGGGATCAGCACCGGTGCACAGTATTTGTAAGGTTAAAACTGTTCAATACTGTAGCAGTAATGTAGCATCGGCCGGAGAATACTGAGTCAGCATTTTTTTCTACAATTACTGTTACCAATGAACATGTTTTTAATTATTATAGCACCGGTAATGTAGCTCCGATGCTATAACAACTTTACAGCATCAAATCCTTCTCCTGTTGATAATGGCAGAGGTGAAGAATAGCTGCCTATCAGCTTTATGGCCCAACAGTGCCACACCCATCTCAAGCGCAAATCTCATACAAATCGGCCTGAGATCTTTATACCTAAACCCCACAATTTTTTTGGCCTCAAACACATTTGCCAGTTGACTAAGCAGCGACCCTCTAATCTTATCTGATCTTGCATCTGAATCTGTCAATCTGCTTCTTGGCCCAGAAGGTAGTATGTAAACAGTTAAAAAGTAAGTCTGCTGCAGGCCAATGGTGTAGGGCTAGGCTGATCAACCAGTCCTCCTTGTTAATTAGGAGTTTAGACTTGTGTAGCTCCTCGAGGTTGCCTCGGGGTTCTTGATTGTTTTAGAACTCTGTAAAATTATCCTTCTTATTTAATGAAATACGTGCAACTCATAATTTTCTCTTTTTTTGTTATATCTTACACAAGTATTTGTTTCATCTATAATTTTGTAAGATTGTAGATCTTGATATGAACTATCCACTTATATTTTTTATTAATTTTTTCATAAACTTTTTGAGGTAATTTTTTAGTGTGGGAGCACCAAACCCGCTAAGAGCATATGATACATTCCCTTTGAGGTCTGTGATTTTTTGCACTGTACATTACTTTGATAAAAAGAGCAGCAACATCTGCATATAAAGAAATTACTCCTTCCGTTCTTTATATGCGGATGATCAAACATAATTAAAAAAATCATTGACAATAATAATTTAAGAATAGATGAAGTAAATAGGACCAATTGATTATGTCAAAACTTTGATGATATCCAATTTTATGAAAAGAGACGGGGTTTCGTCTTATGTAGATCATTGATGAGCTGCTGGACAAACATAAAATTATCAATGATGCACATTTTATTGAGGAAGGCATTTTGAGTTATGGATATGATATTCTCTAGTTTAGGTGCTAATTTGTTTGCTGCGATTTTTGTTATAAGCTTGGCAAAGGCGTGCATCACACTGATAGGTCTATAATCCGTAATTTTACACAGGTCAAGCTTCTTGGTACCATCACCATGGTTGAAGAATTTGGTGGGCGTCCAACATTCGGATTCGGTGAGGTCCAAATTTTATAGATTTATCGGCTATTTTGAGTGAATTCGATGGAAATTGGTCGAATTGTAAAATTCGGACCCGACCAAATCCGTCAAATTTCACCGAATTTTGGTGAATTCTGCTGAATTCATTAACCCTGATCATCACTACAAAAGCTTGCATAAGGAGGTGAAGTCTCTGTTGATTCGTATTATAAAATTAATGCAGAGCACTCATGACATCTTTAATTTTTAAGTTCTGCTACGATGTTTCTAAAGTACCTCGAAGGTATCTAACCTTTCATTTAATCTCAGCCATTAGTTTTTATTATGTCATTAATAAATTAATAATTTTGGTACCTGATCCACACTAATTTGATACTATTTTAACACTTAAATATCTCTCAATAGATACCTCCCTGTTTTTAATAATTAGATATTGACAAATAAATAACTCAAGTTGGTTACACTATACCAAAACTCTTAATTTTTCCCAACTAAAAAGAAGAAAGCACCAATAAAACCATCAAGACCCAGCGGCCCAGAAGGTAGCCGTTGATTATTTTCCTGACCTCCTCTTCAGTGAAAGACGCCTCGAGGTGTTGTAGCTGCCTGGGCTGCCAGCCAAGCTGCTCAAAGTTAAAAGGGTGTTGTTTTGGGGGAGATGTGTTCCAAAACGATGCAAATAATGATCATCATCTGGTGTTTACCCTTTTGTCTCGTTACAGTGCCATTTTGCGTCTGTAGACTGAATGAAGTTCATTCTTTTCCTTGCATTTGCAAAGGCCTATAAATATTTTGTGTTTACGTCCCCTTTTCTGAGCCAAGTGATAGGCTCTATCTGATCGATGGAGAATTTGCTTGGATTTTTGGTGTATTGCCGTCCCTACAAAAAGTCTTAGAAAGTATTTAAACTACATCATCACTACATCGTCACATATATCTAGTTAAGACTTTCAGCAAAAGGGCATATGCGTATAGCTTATAATTTTTTCCAGTAGTAAGTATTAGATAAAACAAAGAGTTTGTTTTCCTTCTTATATTTGAAAGACCAAAGTTCCTCCTAAAAATTGCAAAGTTTTCTCTACATTTGTTTGTAATTCGTTTTGTCTTTGTCTATCCTGGCTGAAAAGGAACGTTATGAACATAGCAACGGGACAAACATGAATAACGGTAACAAACATCACTATGTGTGGAACGAAGCACAACACATTTTTGGTTACTAAAAGAGCACTACATTTCTAAGAACTAGTTAAATTACGACTTTCCGCTACTGTAACAAGACGGAGGCGACAGCAACCCACAATCCATATTTATACTGCACTTCGGTGACGACAGGGATTTGACCTGTGTTGTGTGGACAAGACAAAACGTTGTTTTTAAAAAAAAAAGAGAGGCAGAAGCTCTGCCGTTGGTTAAGGAAGAGACGGAATTACAGCTTAATGGTACATAGCCTAGCAAAGAAAAAATACTGCCAGCAACACATTGGCAGACAAAGAACAAACAAACACAAAGAATACAATGACTATGGGCTATTTGGATCTATTGAGTTTTTATAAAAATTGATTTTTAGCAATAGCTCATAAAAATTAGTTTCTAAAAAAAGCTGAGGATGTTTGAAGACCAGTTTCTAAAAATTGAGAATCAGTTTTTAGAAACTGAAATGACCTGTGTACCCTTAATTAATTTGCTCATTAACTATCATGTTTTTTTTGTGAGAATTAGTTTCAGCTAGTCGCAGGGACCACCTACTGGTGCAACCGAGTGTATTATTGGGCACGAACAGGGTACCAACACTGAATGGAGCAATCAAATAGTAATTTTACCTCCATATTTGACCAACTCTAAATGTACGGACTGTATTACTGTTACCTCTATATTTGTCACCAGTTCGCTCGCTGTTGGGTCATAGTAATTTTAATCATTAGAATGAGATTATATAATTATTATGAAACACTTATTCTAATCTATTTTACCCATCAACGTATTACATATGGAATCACGGAAAGCATTGACATTCGTATCATGTCCAAGTTAATTATTGTCAACGCTTTGCCCAGAAGGATTTTGTGGCGGTATTGACATGTATTTCTCATCTTTATCACACTTATTAAATTCTTGATCACTCAAAGCACTCTCCGGAATGAAATTATGTAGCACCATGCATGCAACAATTATTTTACTTTGCTTCTCCACCGGATAAGGTGGTATGTCTAACAAAATCCTCTATTTCATCTTCAAAACTCCAAAAGACCTCTCAATGATATTTCGAAGAGAAGAATGATAGTAACAAAACAGAAACCCGAACAAGAGACAGCTGCCCGACAAGATGCAAAGTCAGGGAACAGAGTAGGCCAAGGAAGAAAGCTGAAACAAAATAGCATCCTGGACAAAGACAAAACACTGTTATAAGCCATAAAGCACGTTTGCCATGCGCTTCGTCGTTCCCCGCTCACCACGTTATATATAGATAGACAAGACAAGCTTGCCGCGTCTCCCGCAGAATTTTCACGCCCCCTTCTATAGCTCCATCCAGTTCTACACTCTCCCTTGGCTAATATTTGAGAGACAAAGACAAAGCGTCTACACTCTCCCTTGGCTAATATTTGAGAGACAAAGACAAAGCGATGGACGCCATGGAGTTGACATAGGCAGCACGGTGCACGGGAACAGCGTTCTTTGCCTTGGCTTTCTTCTCGGTGGTGCTCGGCGCCGTGCTCCTGCTCGTGCGCCGGCTGCCGTCGTTGTGCAGCTGCCACGTGTACTGAGCTTACCTCACGAGGTCATGGGCGAGGAACTTCGCCAACCTCGGCGACTGGTACGCGCACCTCCTTCGGGCGTCGCCCACCGACACCGTCCACGTCCACGTGCTCGGCTGCGTCGTCACAGCCAACCCGGCCAATGTGGAGTACATGCTCAAGACCAACTTCGACAACTTCCCCAAGGGCAAGCCCTTCGCCACCATCCTCGGTGACCTCCTCGGCGGTGGCATCTTCAACGTCGACGGTGCCGCGTGGCGCCGCCAGCGCAAGGTGGCCAGCCTCGAGCTCGACAGCATTGCGGTGCGGTCTGACATGTACCAGATCACTGCTGAGGAGGTGGAGACCCGCCTCGTGCCGATTCTGGCCGACGCCGTGTCACAGATCGCACCACTGGACCTATGGGCCAGGAGACAGAGGTCGTGATGACCCAGCCCAACGCAGTGGCAGCTACTTAAGGCAGAGAGAATGATTTTGAGTCTTAGGCAAATTCATGTAACAAAATTCTATTCCCTCTTCTTCCCCAAATCCGCTCTGTCCCCTGCTTCTTGCTGCTCTGAACATTCCTCTAGAACTTGTATCACACCATATTGCTAGAGAGAAGTTCATCGTCGGGCCATTCCCTGGTGTTGTGTTGTAGAATTTCAGTGTGGATACTCTATCTTACACTGGTATCAGATTCAGGCGGTTGTGCTGTGTTTCTCGCGACCCTCTCAATTGTGTTCATAAAATCCCGCGGGGAAGGTGGTGCTCTTTGATTGGGAGTGCTTACCCAGGTCAAATTTGCTTGGAGCAGAAGCTAGCATAGAGTCGTACAAGTCGGAGCCATAGGTGTGCTTCCTGGTGGAGAAGATTGTAGAGTCCGAGAAGACGGTGTTGGATGCCTTGTCGACGCTGACAGAGAAGCTTGCAGTGCTTGAGAAGAAGGTGGAGTTATATGGTGGGGATGTCGACAAAGTTCATGTGAAAGTGGACTTGGTGATGCAGTCCATTTCATTGGTGTAGCAGGAACATATCTGAAGGATCGAGGGAGGCAACCGGAGGGGGTGGTGAACAGGAGCCTAATCAAATTCTTTTGCAAGAATCAGCATATGCTCCAAGTTAAAACCATAAAGTTAAAACACTGCAAGAAGGTGATGAACACACCAACCAACAGCGTAGAAATGATCCCCTTAAAGTTACGAATGCAGCAGAAAAAGAATGTGATCAATCGAACACCCACACATTAAACTGTGGCTAAAACAGTGCACGAATGTCGGGCTGAAAACCCTGGGCCAGACAATATCTGGGGTAGGACCGGACAATGTCCGAGAATTTCAGACTTTGTCCGGTATGAGGTATCTGGAAACGCGGTTTTCTCATAAAATCTGCTCATTTCTTCCCAACCTTAGTTCTTGAGCTATAGGACATCAAATCAGATGAAATTTGAACACAAGAGTCACCTGAACACAAAGAATAAGTTCATAAAAGAGATTTTTTTTTTCAAATCCAAAGATAGGGTTAGAGGTAGAAGATGAAAAAAAAATGGTAATGCTAAACTGGGCTAGATTTCGACGGACTCGGCCAAGCTGCAGCTGGCGTGGCTCACGCCAGGCACGGCGTGACTGACATCAGATCAGGCTAACCGGAACAAAAACCGCCGACCTCCGCGCTTACCTCCCTGGCCTGTTTCCCACGCCCAGACTCCACACCACCTTCGTGTAGTCGAGCCTCTTGCTCCCAACCAAGTTTCTTCAGAAATCAAAACAATATGGAAAACAAGTCATCCCCCGGTCAGATTCCGACCTCCAACATTCCAAAGGTAGCCTAGCTTACTCTCTATAAATAACTCCCGGTCGTTCGTTCCTTCGTCCTCTACACTGTATTTTCCAGCTTCATTTCGCTTTAATTTGCATGTTCTCCCCAACAGCTTAGACCTCAGCAGGGCTCAGAAAATGACGGTTTTGGTCCTCCTCGTCCTCGCCGCCTCCGGCATCGACCCTCGCCGTGACGTCGTCATACGTGCGACCGGCGCCGAGGGAGACCCTCTCCCTGCTCAAGGATGATGACACCGACGGCCAGACGCCGCAGCAGGTAACAACCCGCTTTCGATCCATGCTTATCACTACCACATGCTCGGAGTCATTTTTACTTGTTTCATTGTTCGTGCCTCATTTGATCTGACTTAAATCTCCACGCGAAATGTTCTGATGCGAACCCAACAAGAAACCCCCTGTTCCGGTCTGCTCCTCCATGTGAGACAGAGTGGCGTTTCTCCATGTGAGACAAATTGGTTAGAGTACTAGGAAGAAAGTGTTTTCGTGCTCCTCCACCTGAAGCAAATTATATACCAACCATTGCTCAAAATTTATATAGGAACCCGGCCGAATTCACACTAGGATGAAATCTTGATTAGAATAATTTTCTTTTGTTTGTGATTCATGGCGCGAGTGTGTCAAGGGGGAAGAAACAAGACTCTGCTTTGGGATTCTGCTGGGTTTCTTGCTTCCCAGTCAGTCACCTACGCCAACCTTGTTTATCGTTTCTGCCGCGATGTCGGCATGCGGACGGTTTGACCCAAGCGCTTTCGTGCTTCTTCTTGTTGCTTAATCACAGACCGTGAAAAGTGGCTTTAGTTCTTGCTGATGGTGCAGTTATAATCGACGGCCGGAGCTAAGCTAATGCTGCACTCATGGAAATCTTGAGCCACTATTCGTCTTTCTTGTCCTTTTTTCTGAATTAAAAACGAAAACAAACTGTCTGTGTGAAAACCACTCCTCGATTTCCACAGTATTTTTGACATTGGGTGCGGCAACTGCAAAATTTAGTTGTTTGGAAACAGCTTATGGCAGAATATATGGTATCATAAACCGATAAAATTTCCAAGAGAAATCTAATTTTGGAAACGATTTGTGACATCCTACCCTTCCATCATTCGTCCTTTTTGTCATAGATTATCATAAGAGCAAATCTTGATAAAATTAGGAGCTAATGTTTTAAATATCTTAATTATACGTGTACAAGGTGTTTGGTCAATTTGGTGGCTAATAAGAGAAGGGCTAGATGCTTCAGTTAGACAGTTGCAATAAGGAAGAGCCACGTTTATGTTTCTAAATTTTGTACTTGTCAATATGAGATGGCTCAACCACGCGTTTTTTGTCACGTATGTGTGCGTGGTGTTAACACAATTTCACTTAAGACTAAGAAAATATGTGTGCGTCGAGTTAACACAATTTGACTTAAGACTAAGAAAATACTACCTCTGTTTTTTTAGTTTTAAATTAGTGAATGACAAGTAAAAAGAAACGTACGTAGCCCAGTTCGAGACCCCCTTGTGGCAGGGTTCGCCTATACTTTTTCAATGAATTGTTGTTGCTCCCACCTATGGTGTTCGAGACATGAATTTCATTTTTTAGTAAGAAAACATATGTTTTCCTTATTCAACTCCAATTTAGCTTCAAAACAAACGTACGTGGAATGTTTTGTGCTGTAGTGCTGCTTTACTAAATGAATTGCAAACAAATTCAGTTGGAACTCAGTTAGATGCTTATAGTTTGGTGAATGTCAAGTGACTTAGTATACCTTTGTTGAATGAGTTTCACCTAAGAACTGACTTATATTTTGCTAATCTCTAAGTCACCTTTTTTGGTCATTGAATCTTCATCCAACCATCCAAATTTTTCATTCACTTATGACAAAAACATTCTCTAATAAACTTACGCAAAAACAAAATCGATTATTCTAGCACCACATTCACCTAAGAACTGATTATTCTAGCACCACATTTTTATTGTTCAAGCATTACAATTTCAATGTTCCAACACTACGTTTCATTGTTCTCAAATCTGACTTACGCAAAAACAAAATCGAAGTCGACTTCTAAGGAGCAAATCTCTTACTATATTGCTACTCATTAGAAATGTTTTCTTGTGTGTCTTTTGTTTCAATCTAATTAACAAACTCTCATTGAAAAAAGTAACATATGTTTTTTCTATCTTCTATTATTGATACCGTGAATGAGTTGTTGGCTCGGCGGTTGTTGTTGGTTGTTTCCAGCGAGCCCACATGGGTTCGAACCCTTTGGGGGGAGGACCGTGGTGTCGTACCTAAAAAAACCCTCGTCTATCTCATGTTAAAGCACAGATCTAATG